>JAFBJT010109603.1:0-27571 GCA_016785325.1 Chascanopsetta lugubris
GAGAGAGAGACATTTTTACAATTGTAAAATCACCCCAATGTATGACATGCTTTTTCGATAACCCCAAGATTAGCCCTTTAATATGTATTTACACCAAGAGCAGGTCCACCCATTGGGGGCCGCCATCTTTTTACAGTGGCCCAGAGTGGACGTACTAAACATCTTTTGAGCTTTGATGATAACTGAGTGCAACCATAGGTTCTCCAGCATGCTCGAATGGGAAGGGTGAGGTGATGGATACAACATGCAACTTCACCACATGAGAACAAGGAACAACATGACCAGACTTCATAAGCTATTGAATTTGAAAAGGGACAGTGCATAGGATTTAGTGACACTGAATACCAAAGTTCCATCTTGCAGCTGAAACCTTCTCATCTCACCTTTTACTTCCAAACATGGAGGAGAACCTAGGGCAGCCATCAGTCATCATTCAAAGTCAGATGGTGTTTCGTTTGTCCATTTTGGGCTACTGTAAAAACATGGTGGCACAACATGGCAGCCTCTGTTGGGAGGATCTGCTCTTGATTTAAAAAAATAGGGCTCATTCATGGAAAATGAAATCAACGTTTTTGACATTGGGGCCATTATACCCAGTTTACATATAACGTATAATAAAAAGTTTGATTAGAATGAGTTTGTGCTGATGGAAGGGGATGTTATTTCATTTAAACCTACACACCGGAAGAGGAAGAGCAAAACAAGTGGCATCTTGTATCTGTGAAGCTGCATCTGTCGCTCGAGACATTTGTTAATGTTCAAGTGTAACCTGAAAAAGCTTCTTTGCGTGACGGTGTAAAATGAAACCCAGAGCATCCAGCACGCGGCACCGAGCCACTGTGTGTTTCCACTTGAGGTTCCGCATGCACACCTCCCTCTTCTGTTCAAAATGCTTGTGATCTGCTTCACTCTACCTGTGCCATACTTGTTGCATCTGTTGCATATTGCCATGTCGCTCTCAGAATCACACTCTGAAATCAGTGGATCTGACTGAGTTTTGAACCATGACAGAGGAAAAACATCCCGTCTTTCATGTGGAGCAGTTGGAAATGCACAGTGTTTCCATCATGCTGTAAATAAAAGACAGCAGGTGCCAGGACTCGGCGTTCCCTCTGGTTTTGTGTCTTCAAAGTTGCACCACTTGTTTCAGATGGGATGAGAGATAAGACTGAAATCACGGACCCTGACAGAAACCTTTTTCAGGAAAGATGTTGTTGTTGAAAGACATTGTTGTTTCTCTCTCCTTTCTTTGTTTTGTTCAAGTCTCCTTTGTTCCTGTCCTCAGTTTTCCCTTTGACTGTGCTGCACTCAAAGTTAAGGACACAGGTCGCTTATTTTCAAATCTCGTCCGCTGGCTAAACTCTAATCGCCCTGGTTTCTCTTCTCCAACCACCTTTCTCCCCCCCGTTCTCACTCTTCGTCCTTCATCTCCCAAGAAGACTCACTTTTTCTTGATGCATCAGAGGAAATCTCCCCAAAGGTTGCAGCCAAATCTCTGGGCTATAGAGAAGGCTCTCCTCTCTTTCCACCCCGAGCAGGTCGAGATTGATGGGCTGTGTAAGTGGTCTTGTTCTCTCCAGCTATTAAACACATCCATCAACCTTCTTCCCACTTATTAAGATGAGATAAACAGCAAGGGGGAGTCTAAGTGCCGGATCGTATGGGTTAGCAACTGCTGCTTTGGGTGATTAAAAAGCATTTAAGAGGTCCGGGCTTCTCACTCATCTCTTCTAATATACGTAGCACTGACCAGCGCAATGTTTCACAGGAGAGGCCATCAGAATGTTTCTGTGTCTTTGCACTGGGGCCAGACGTCTGCTTGCTTGAAAAACTGATGCTGCACTGAGCTCTGTGACGAAGTGGGTGATGAACTGTTGAACGGATCGAGCCTGCAGGAGAAGTAATGTGGCGCTTCATCCAGCTCATTTCCTTTCAGTTAATTTTTCCTTGTAAAGTTTTCCCCTGTGCCTTCTTCAAGACGTTAAATTCAGTTTTTTTTAATGGGAATGGAACTTCCAGTCAGGACACTGTCAGTGATTCAGCAACATAATCAGTGAGGGGTGAATGTCATGTAAACCATAAATCTAACCACATCGCCTCTCAATTTCACCCCATCTCTCAACACTGAGATAGGTCTTAATGTAAAGGAAACCTACTGTCTTGTTTCTAGGCCTGTTGTCAGATATTTAATAGTAATAGATATTGTGAAATCCATCTGTACATACTTGAGCCACAAGCTGATCCAGAATTTGACACTAGGGCTTTTTTACATCCACAAAGATTATAAAACAACATCTCTCTGTTTTGCGAGTTCCAAATATCTGGACCAAATGAACGAGTCCTCTGCGCTATGATGCAATAGAAAAAAACTATCTCTCATAGGAAGATTCCTGTGTATTTTTGTACGCTGATCCATGTTTGTATGAAACCCTCATGGATTTACAGTATGTTTAGCCTGTAAATTAGGAAAAAGCACAATAAGCCCCCCTTATGGTATCACTTTTACTCTGTATTTTTGTTTTCTATGTTTGCGTTCTTCATGTCTGTACTGCTGCTGTACTTGGGAAGAATAAAGGTATACCTAATCTAATTGAATCTCACCAGGGTTTCCTTTAACTTAATTGTGAAGGAATCCAATAGTTTCCTTTATCTGCCTGTGTAAACGTAAGGAGTGATCACTTTCCTCTTAATAGACAGTTGACATTTGATCGTTTTGGCGTCATGTTCAGATGTACCACGGCCTCGATGTCGCCGACGATGATGGTGCATGCGTAACCCACGAGCTGCTGTTCCATTTTACACTGAAAGACTCCCTTTGCAGGGGTATTTGCAGGGTATTTGAGGGTATTTGAATCTGTAGCGTCCAAAATGTGTGCTGAAAGTGGTTAACATTGTCAGGGACTCCGGACAGAAGACTTTTCAATACTTTGTTCAACACATCTCTGTCCACAATGTAAAAAGGAAGAGGGTATTGTTGCTCCTTTAGCTTTACATGTCATGGTAACGATACCACTGGTCTCAATCTTCGTCTCACCATAGGCTACAAGATTGGTCGCTTTGTTTGACTTAATGGGTTGCTCACCATTTCTCACTCGTTTGAAGGTGTCTTGTGACATTATGACTCCAGTGTCAACTTTCATATCAATGACATGGCCATTTATGTGCATGGTCACAGATCCTTCATCCTGTTCCTTAGCGTGATGTTTTATACTGTCAACATGGTGTAATGCCAGAAATATTTGGGCGATTATTGACTATTTTACTAAGTTAGCAATAGCAGTTCAGACAAAAATTCAAAAGGACAAAACTGTTGCCAAGGCTCTCTGGGAGAACTTCTTTGCCCACAACAGTTTTCCGAGTCAACTCCATTATGGCCAAGGAAAGTTGTTTTTAAATCCCAGTCAATTATAGATTAAGGGTCACTCATTGGACCAGAGAAGGTTCGTACTACGCCCCCATCATCCGCAAGAAAATCCAGTTGAGCCCTTCAGCAAGACCCATCTCAGCGTTGCTGGAACCTTGTAGGATAAGGATAAGCAATGTTGGAGGGAATTTGTTAACCCTCATGTTCACGTGAATAAATGTACAAGTAATGATAAAACAGAGAATTCCCCCCATGAACGAATGTTTGGCAGGCAGCCTACTCTTCCAGTTAATCTCAGCCTGGGAATCTGCCAGTCTTACGAGACCTTTGAGACTCATTCAGAGTATGGGCAGATCTTACGCCAGTGCCTTCAAGAATGTTAAAGACTGGCAATCGAGAATTTTCCAGACAGAAGTAAGAAAATGTAATCGTAAGAAATGACAATGTACACGCTGAACACACGCTGGTAGACAGGTGGGAGCAAACCATCTACATCATTGTAAAACAAATGAACGGTGATCCAGCATGAATTGTCAAGCAAGAGAGAGGTAATGGTCCGTCATACCCTTTTCCTTAATTGCTGACAACTATTCATATTCACAGTCCGTCCTTTGTCCGTTATGTATCTATTTGTATTTATTTGGGGTGGATGGTTGCCTCCTAATTTAACCCAGAATATAATTAAACCCCAAGATGCCCTCCAGATACCTGTGGCCTATCTTAAGGACGACAAGGTGCACGGGCGTTAGACTGGTATTAAGTCAAATGATCAATTCTCTATCAAACATTTCCCACTTGTGAATGGAGCTCAAATGTAAGACAGTGTGAACTGAGCATCAATCCAAAAGAACTATTTGCACATTTAGTGTTTGATGCAATGACTATATCCAAATGTAATTGCACTAGATCCACGTTTTATTATCTCTTCAAAACAATTACAATTATAATATGTTTCTCCCCTCTCTGCTCTCCATGTCTTATTCTCCCACTTGTATATTGTGCAGGTTAAATTGCAATTTTGATATTTATTTATTTATACCTGGTTATTTGTCCTTAGATGTCATTGTGTTAAAGTTATACAATCATGGATGTATGTATTTCCTGCTTATTGAAAATGTACACGGTTATTTCCACAATAATCATGACCACCTCTAGAACCTGTTAGGACATAAGCAAACAGTTATTGTGTTTCGTTCAACTACAACATAAACAATGATTTTATAAGGCATTTTAAGGGTATACATGCACGCACACACACACACACACACACACACACACACACACACACACACACACACACACGGTCTCTGTACTGGGTCGTTTTCATTTGCTTCCTGTGGCCAACTCACCATATATTGCACCACAGCATTCCTCTAGAACAATTTATGGATTTTATTAGATTTTTTACGGATGTCTGCTTTTAGCATAAACTATAGCAATGTCCAGGAAGAGAGGTTAGTTGAATGCTACCCCCTCCATACACGCACACGCACACACACACACACACACACACACACACACACACACACAAATATATCAGTTCCATCTGCCTCTCCTATTGTGAGCTATCAAGGCCAGGAGCGGCTTAGTCTAATTGGACTGTAGTCCCTTCAGCTTTCTGCGGGGTAACCGTATCTACAGCCTCCACGGTCTGAGCAGGAAATTCAGGGGGACAGGTTTCTTCTAAACTCTGCCAACAGGAATATCTGCGTTTCAGCCACTTATTAAAACATGTGAAATGCACAAAGAAACACTTTTGGGGTTTTCTGACAACTGCCATGTGCTCGACAGTGGTCGCGCTGACTGAATGTTTTGCTTTGTTTTCCATGCGTCAAGTTGTTGGGATTTTTTTTGCAGCAGCAATTAGCCTCACGCCATCTCCTGCCCCAAAACCAGCAGAGAACGGGTCTTTGTGTGAATCGCAATCAAGGGTATTGACCTAACAGCTTCTGCCTCTCGTGTGTGTGTGTGTGTGTGTGTGTGAGAGAGAGACACGCCGGTGTTACAGTTTGGTATTGTTGTGGTTTCCCTGCATTTCTTGGGACACTACTGGCTGGGCCACTCAGAGGTTGGTTCAGGGCGGGGGGGGGGGGGGGGGGGGGCCGAAAACAACTACTGGCTGGGCCACTCAGAGGTTGGTTCAGGGCGGGGGGGGGGGTGACAAACGAAATAGGTCAGGCTGTAGTGTCAGGAGGCAGACTGACCACAGACTGACCAATATGGAACAAAAACTTGCGAGTGGAGCAGTGTGGCACAAAAGGCCAGAGGGAACAGGAGGAGAAGGCAGGTGAGGAGCTGCCATTAAAAGAATCCACGAAATCTACTGGGAGTTCACGAAAGAAGACCAGAGTGGTACAAGGCGTCACAGTGGAGTCGTGACCAGGTTCAAACAGTAGCACTAACGAGGTGGAGATGGGAATCAGGTGTGCCTCGCTGCAGCCCGGGAACCATAGGAATTAGATCAGCCGCGCCTTCTTCTACATACACACTGAACAGGAAAGAAAAAGGGAAGGGAGAGAGAGAGAGGAAAACCAAACCATGACAAACATCCTTATGATTCCACTACAATTAATGAACATAGTCCTTCATTCCAAAGATAGTTTCCTATTGAAATGAAAAAAAAAAAAAAAACGTGCAGACCTCATCCGCAAATCAGCGCATTAACCGCTGTGACTGTTTCACAAGCTGCTGTGCGGTCGGGTTGGACACGCAGACACACACTGACTTCCTGACTTCGGAGCTGACTGTCAGAAGCACATGTTCCATAAAATCATCTCCCATAAAGTCCTCACAGTGACAAGGAAGGAAGATGTGAGAGGCTACATGTGTTGCCTTTTACACATTGGACATGGGTTAGCAACTCACTTCATTGGCGCAACAAAAACAGGATGTAAATCTCTGGCCTGGTGGCATGAGAGTCAAGAGGTTAGCCCAGGTAACATGTGTTGGATAGATAGGTGGAACGCCCCGAGGAGGGATGGCATGGAGGCTCTGCTTTCAGAGATGTCCTGCGGAGAAGGACTGAAAGAAACGGTGTCGCCCTACAAATGACTTTTTCCGTTTCGTATGCGCCGCCACCCATGTAGCCTGGCGGGCTCTGCTCCCTTGGCATGTTAAGCATCTCGGTGTCATGTCAGACGGGAGGTTAGGCGTGGCAGAATGTCCCCTCTCAGAGCCAAATGGTCTGTCTCCTCGTTAAACCACAATGGCTGACACACGTGGAGATTTAAAGGCATTAAACTCTCGGGCCTGAAAACCACTTCTTTTGTCAGGGTTCTGCCCCTCAGCTGTGGTCGTCCAGGATAGGTACACTCAGCGTCGCATATCACCGGAGTCGTCAAAATCACCGGAATCGTCAAAACGTTTGGCCTTTTTGCATCATAGGTTCCCATTATTACTAACAAGAGTATTTCTGTTTCTGTGTTGACAGTACAATAATCCTTATGTTTATGAATGATCCCACGTTGTGATGTCTCGTCATGTTTATTTCCTCGTATCACCACTTCCTGTTTTATTGTGAAGCCCTGATCCCTCCTTGTGTCGGTGCTGTCGACTTCCTCCCGTGCCGTCTCCCCCGATCATCCTCATCTGTGCCACCTGTGTCCGCGTCTTCACCTCTTCCCTGTTCCCTCCGATTGCGTCCTGTACGTAAACTCTCCCGTGTCTCTCTGTCCTTGTCTTGACGTCTCATGTGTATGTTGTACCGCTGAGTTGAACCCGAGTTCCTGTTTATTCCGAGTCTGGTTATTTATCTATGCTTACACGTTGCCAAACCCTTTTTTGTCCCTGGATATCGTCTTTTTGCCTGAAACTATATCGACCTATTGTGATTGAACACGGACAGTTTTTGGATTACGTCATTGCCTGCTCCCTGCATTTCAAAATAAAAGAACTGTTTCACATTGCAAATCCTGTCTGCGCTTGGATTCTCAGCCCCAGTCCTGACACACATGGACAGTGTGGTTTTCATTACCCTATGTAACTATATTTATAAGGCATATTTTTACACTGGCTCATAATGAACCAACTGATCCAGTCAATCAAGGAAACTTGCAAAGATCATTATTATTACAGTCATTAGGGGAAGTGTGATGTTGATCATTGGTAAAGCGTTTTGACAGACATCATTTCCCCGGCACAGTATGAATGATGACATGTTGAACTAATGACAGATCATTACTACGCTGACTGATTAAACACTGGAACACAAGGGCAGGAATTTGAGAAATGGTTTGTGCAGTAATTGAAAAAAGGTGTTTGAACATGATGTGGTCAAAATGTGCATATGATTGAATCCCATATACCTGTATATTTGCCACTCTTATTGCTAAAGGTAATAAGAGGGTTGTGAGACACACCTGTGGTGAGGGGCATCAATTGTCAGCGTCCTACAGGGGCTTCAGACACAAACCGAGAGCTCAGCATGTTTGAAGATAGACTCATTATTGTGGCAGTAACACCGGGGCAAGGGGAGTTTACACAGCAGAATGGCCACTGTGTAAGCACAGTGCCGGTGCCACGCTGGGGAGTTTTCATCAATTTTATTTTTCAGCTACACATTACTTAAGTTTTGCATGCTTCTGCAAAAGACACTCGGACAATACAAGTGCTACACAAATCACTCACCTCCAGGTAATAAAAAAATCAGCTGTATTTGAACTCAGAACAACCACTTCATGGTCAGACACTGTTTGGTTTGTAGATACATTTCTTAGTCATTTGTCTATTTGTGTGTTAGTCTCAGATGGTGATGGGCTTTGTTGTAAAAAGAATACTATTGTACGCAGGATGCTGCCGTAGTCCAAATTTCCTGGGTCAGTTCTACAGTTGTGAATTGAACTGAAACTGCACATGTTTTCATAACCTTCAGATCTGGACTGACAAAGGTTAAAGGCCTAATCCTGTTAACTGCCCACAAGCCCGGAGTTTGGACAGAATGAGAAGCAAGAGGTTTTCATAACCTTGTGTCCTCGCATCCCTTCGGTCGCAAACAACTTTACGAGCACGGGATGTGCTGCAAAGTGTAGGTTTGGTTCTTTTTCCCACTGGCACGGCTGTGCAAACACAGAGCTTAACGATGTTTTCTTAAAAAATGATAACTTTCTAAATAAAGCAGAAGGCACTAATTAGTGTCAGATCAAATTATTAAAATGATTGCTCAGCTTTATGAGGTTTGCACTCAAACCTCATGAAAGACGTAATATATCTGTATATCCCCTTGACCTGTGGTTATCTTTAAATAAATGTTTAAAGGTGTGAAAACACAGCACATCCCAGAACCTCAGGATCTCAAGGAGTCAATCATTTTTTTTTTTGATTTTACATTCGCCGACAGACAGTAGAGTTTAAAATAAAAATGAAAACCATTAATGACACATTTGTGCTTCAAGTTTGCGTAATTTATATTAAGGCTAAGTATATTTCTGCATCCTTATCCCCTGATAAAAGCGGCATCAGATCCTGTTGATAATTCGATTATTCTAATGTCACCATCTGATATTCATGGTGACAAAGGTGTTGTCCTGTATCATGACAACATTCATTTATCTTCCCGCTGCAAAGACAGTTCTTCTTTCATCAATTATATTGAATTTAAAATTGTTGTTGTAGAAAGACCAGGAAGGATGAAGACATTTTCACTTCAACATACATTGATTCTAAAAATGTCCAGGACAGAAAAAGTGTGTGTGACAGTTTATTGTATACCTCTTTGAGGAGGACTCACTAATGGCATCCTGGTGTTTACACAGAGCAGCCCATACCAAACAGGGAGGGTTAGACATGCCTCTCTACCATTTTACAAATACAAATCTTAAAGGTGCATCTGATAGGATTTAGTAACAACTAAATCACCCCATCTCACCTTTCTGTTTGAAGTATGTTGGACAACCTATTAAAAGTCGGGTCATTATAAACTTTTAAAAACGCCTGTGTAATCATTATACATTCAGCTTATGCCAATAGAAGTAAGTCAATGTAAGTAATTTCACTGAAATACATTTTGAGACTGAACTTTTGAAGCTACTTTCTAGACTGAAACGCAATCAAGTTTGTAAAAGAAAATATAAATTACGTTTGGTGGGTGAATCTGGTCTATTTGAGCAGATTGCTGCTGCTGCAAAAAAGCAAGGCCAGATAGTAAAATGATATATTTACAAGTTACTTTAAAACTTTGAATGGGAATTCCCCTTTTTTCGATAAATCCACAGACACTGAAGTGAGTCATCGTAGCATCATGGATGAATCTGGAAGACATGGGCCCTGTGGAGGGGAGACATTATTCTTTCAAGTCAAATAGAGATGTTTTATTGTGCAAAAGAAATTGTTCTTGATCAGGATGTCCCCTAGAGGCCTCGCTGTAGAAGTTTCCAGAACCAGTCTGAGTGGGAGATCCCTGGACTCATCAGAACTCATTGTGGAGGGATTGTGTGTTAATGTTGGCCCAGGGGAGCGTGCCAGAGTCTTTGGAGAGAAGCTCAATGACTTGGAGCTAAGTGGGTTAGATTCATCCCTTGACCTCAAAGTGGATTAC
Organism: Chascanopsetta lugubris; assembly: GCA_016785325.1. Taxonomy (NCBI): domain Eukaryota; kingdom Metazoa; phylum Chordata; class Actinopteri; order Pleuronectiformes; family Bothidae; genus Chascanopsetta; species Chascanopsetta lugubris. Next base: position 9,897 of record JAFBJT010109603.1, read on the forward strand.
AATAATACAGACCTACAAAAAAAAAAAAAAACGTAGAATAGATAAGAACAGAATAATCAGAGTACTTAAATGTGATGAAAAGTGATGAAGAGCATGTCAGTTCTTTAACTGTAAAATAATATTCTTCCAAATATACAGATAAGCAGTTATTATAAAACACAGGGAGGTGCGGAGAATGCAGAACAGAGTTCAGCATATGAACATTATCAATCAGAGGGATAAACACAAAGACAAGCTTAAATCCTCCTCCATCTCTCAGCTCGCTGGCCGATAAGAGCGATGGGGGGGTGGTGCATATTTTCATCAGCTAGTCAGAGACCAACTCCCCATTAAACCGCAGAAGTTGAGGTGACAATGGAAATGCTTACACACTGTAGACTTGACCTGCCCCCTTGGGCGTCTCTCGGACCATCTGGACATCTTTAAAAGGTTGTGTCTCTGTGTCACAAACAATGGTATCATCTTCAAGAATGTGTGCGAAACGCCGAACTGTGGCATAGGTTGCAGTTCTTTCTCTTGCATGACACCATATCTAGACAGCTCTGTGTGTCACAATCTGTTGCCTGAGAGTGAAATCTGTGCGCTTGAAAAATGTAGTTTAGTTTAAAAAATTCCGCTGCTGTAGTTTCTAGAGTTTAACTGCAGTGTAGGATCATGAGGATGTTTTTTCATGTAAGCCTTAAGGTATATGTAGAACTAACATCACACCCCTACCAATGAATTCATACATAAGGTGCAAGACTTTTTTTTAAATAATGAATTTAATTTGTATATGTATTGATCATCTGGTGAACCCGTGACTCCAAACAAGTCTTCACAACAGACCTCAAAAGTGTGTACACAGCTGAAGCAGGGACGATAGTGACAGCACCTCACGGTGCATCTCCTCCAAATCACCCATAAACAGTTATTAGTCACTGCACTTTCATTTGTTTTGAGGACACATCTCTCATGCAGAAGCCGACATTTTATTCAAAACTCAGGACGCTACTGAGTTTTCCTCCTCTGAGCCGAATAATGAACTCAGTTTTGAACAATCGGGTGTTTATCCAGACGGATGAGTTGTCTGCTGCTTGTTATTATTTCACATCCGTCACATCCTGTTGTTAATCAGACGGCTTAATCCAAAAGTAAGCAGCTCGCATGTTGCTTGCCAACTAAATGCACATTAACTGACAGATGTTTGTTTACACAAGAGCTGAAGACAGCAGTTTAGCTTCCTCAGCCAGGCAAGGATGAGCAGGCAGGTTATCTTGGCTTCCATCAGGTTAGCTGTCCATGGAACCAGATAAATCACCTGCATCCCACGCTGGAGGAGGTCTGAGGCATTTCTGTTGTGTAAACTGATGAAGTCGATCCATCGAGAAAAAGCAGAAAAGTCAAAGAACAAGATCCAGGACACAAATACAAGAATTAGAGCACAAAATGGCATATTATTTTTTCTCAAAATAGACAATTCTGTGGGTTGCCACCATGTTGTTTACTTTGGAAGTCTGTAAGTGCTAGATCGCTGCCAGACATCTTCAGAAATTATTCAAGCCACCCATCCATCTCTCCCTCCATTCATCCCTCCCTCCATCCATCCAATGGCTATGAAAAAAAACAACCAACTTCTCTCCAGGTTCTGAATTTGCAGTCGTGCAACAATAACATGATGCTGCAGGACCGCACACATTTCTGACATTCCTTGAAATCTGCGCACATGTGTGTGAGTGAGCGTGTGCAAGATGGAGAGAAACACAGTGTCAAAGACAAGCAGAGAGGTTAGGAAGACCAGCTGTCAAAGGGAGAAGACAATGGAAAGAGAGGAGCTGGTATTTCAGATATGTGGGAGAGAAAGGGAGAGTGGGGGAGAGAATAGGAAAAAAAAGAAAAAGTGCTTCAAGGTAGTGAGAGACTGGGGGGGTGAGAGGATGTGAGGGGAGTGGAGAAGGTGGGAAAAGGGAAAGGGAGGACAAGGTGGAGAAATGTGAGAGGACAGGTGAGAGTGAGGTAAATCCATCCAAACAAACCAAAGAATTCATACCTGTGCCATGGCATAGTGAGCGTGTGTGTGTGTGTGTGTGAGAGAGAGAGAGAGAAAGAGAGAGAGAGAATGCATTTTTGATTGATAGACATAAACAAAGAAAGCCAAGCTTTATACTCTACATAATCCATAATGCAATATTTATTGTAATGTACTGTATGTAATAAAAATATCTCAATTTATAATATAGTAATAATAATAATTGTTGGTCAGACTATGGAGCAAGTTGCTGTTCAAGTGCTATGGCTAAAGAAAGCCTGATTCTAAAGTAGGTCAGGTCAGGTTGTAACACAGGTTATTTTATTATTGTTTTTGTTACCATTATTTAGAAAAAGTAGAAATAATTCAGTGATTTCATTTGGTCTTGGTGTGCCACATGGATCTCTGTTGTTATATCCCATTTGATATTTGTGACACAATAAGAATGCCCCATCCGTTCAGAAAATGCAGCAGTGTCCTTGTACTGTCCACCACTCTAGCTTCTCTTTTCACTATGTCTGTAAAAGCCCCGCCCCTCTCTCATAGAGAATACAAGACTGCTCTCAATGGGCGATTTTCTCAAACAAGACATCCATCCTTTGTAGGGACAAAAAATTCTGGGTTGTAGGGATTCGTTACACGCATGATGCAGAGTATGGTCAAATCTGTGAGAGACAACATGCACTGCACATTTATTGTACATTGAAATAAAACCACACCAAGTGAATATGGAACAGGTGGGAGATGTCTGGAGGCAGCTGATGTGGCAGGAGGTCCACATTAAGATGAAAAGCTTTGATAACTGATTCTATGAGAAGTTGCTGGGCACAAAATAGTTAAGAGAAATTCCTCTTGAATATCTCCAGTGTCCAGATGTGAAGTGTAAACCACAGTGTTCCAGCTGTGCAGGAGAAGGTTGAGTTGTCTTGATGTTTTCCAGGGCCAGTTGATAATCTGCCTTTTGGTGTTTTTGTTCTTTTTGGTCCTTTCACCAATGCATCACAAGTGATAACAACCGAGGCCATGTCCACACGGAGACAAAGACCACGTCATAGAAATTCAGCCAATTCAGAGACACGGGGCATGCGCACCGGAGTCTTGCGATGTAAACAAACGCGAGAAGAAGGAGAAGTAGAGGAACTCGATGATGTTGGTGTCAAAGAATACACAAGCGAGGAAGGAGACATTTGTGTGGGCCAACGACAAGGTAGAACTTTTGCTTCGGGTCACAGTAATCCGCCATGGTTGTTGTTGTTGTTGTTGTTGTTGATGTTGTTGGGTTAGCACATGCGGGTTAAGGGAGAGGTGGGGCTTTGGCTTCACTGTTAAAGAAAGTATGCATTTCTATTGTAAAGATCGATACAATACAATGGCGCCTTGAGATTGTATCACTCTGGGACCCGTTTTCAAAAAGGAGCATTTGTATTCGCTGGCCTCCATACATGTATATACTATGTGACGGAAATAGAATAGAAATAGAAGGCCTTTATTGTCGTCTGTCTAGAAAACAACAACATTAGGAGTGCAGATCCAGATGGTGCAAATAGTAACAAAAAAGAAGAAAACAGGTGCAAAGCAGCAGCACAGATAAAACACAATATAAAATAAAACAATGGCAGCAGTGTATTGTTGTGAAAAAGCAACATTGTACCATACATCACCACAAAAACCGCAGTACTAATATCATTGCTGACATCTGGCACACAGCAACATAGGACAAGTAAACAGCCCATTCCAAACAAACTGGATCACAAGACACTGCACTGCTCCATCTCGTTTAATAGGTAGATAGATTGATTGATCTAATATTGAGTACTGCTAATCTCCACGTTTAGTTCAGGAGCTCCAGCAGAATAAATCTGCCATTTTTGTCTCTGTTCAATCCACAAACAAAACACAAAGTTAGAACAGACGTAGGAGAAGTATTTGATATGTCTTTGGGGTCAAACATTTTAATTTTGTGTCACCATTGCAACAGGTCGATAGTCTCAGATGTCTATAAGATGCTGTAGTTTCCATGAACTGTCCACTGCACCAACACCTGTTTTCACTCTTGTTTTCAGAAACAATTCACAAAGCCACACTCTGACCTCGCTGTCAAACTAAATTGGCATTGATCAGCAGTTACACTAACACAACATGGGCAGAGGTGGCAATGACAGCAATGTTTAAAGTTGTTGTCACACATGAGCAGCAGAGATATCCAAGTCATCAACCCTAGAAAAATAATTATTTACAAAGTCATGCACCGCAACGCTAAACTTTGTTCTTACGAAGCATCAGGGCAGCCACTGAGAGGAGAAATCCTGTGAGAACGGTGAGAACACTTCACTGCCAAAGAAAGAAATAAACTTTTAGAAACAGAAACGCTTGTTTTTATTTGATCACTGACAGCCGTCACAGTAGAATGAAATGACTCCATTGGCAGAGGTGTTTTTCAGATCATTTACATCATATTATGTCTCAGTTACTTTCATGCATACTTGTCAGGTTTTTCTCCCAGTGGTTTCCATCAGTGGGTTTCATGGGGATTCCACAATCACCATACATCTTGTCCAAATCAGCTCACTTCAACATTAAATGTAATGTGGAAGGAGGCAGAATCAACTGTCATGCCAAATTACGTTGGCTTCTATGAAACCATATACCATGCCAGGCTGAAACAAACGGAGAGAGGAACACAGTTGATACCAACAGAGGCATGTTGGTCCCTTTCAAAGCTGCAGCCACGGTGCAATTACAATTTAATTGGAAGAGACTCTTGTCTGTCTCCGTGATAAAGGCTCCAGGACAACATTAAGACGTTTTAGGCCACTAATGACTCTGGAATGTTGGGGAGGAAACTATTTGCTTTACCCACACAGGGGACAGGTGACCAGATGGAATCTGGAATAGATACTGCACGACAAATAGACAACATGCACCGCTAATGTCCCTGCACGCTGATGAGATGAGCAGAGTTCAAGAAGAATTTTCCCAAGAACAGGCCCACATGATGTAATCCACTCATTGATTTGGCATCCAATTAAAAAAAGAGACTGTTTTGATGATTTCAGAAGGAGCATTTCTCTCCTGGCTAGTCAGTGCTATAGTTAACTGGACACAGTGTGCACCATCATCTGGAACCAATGAGCTGCACAGAGAAAGTCTGCTTGTTGGAACTTGAAAGGGGGCTCCCTAACAGTTAACTTGTTTCTCTCTTCCTTCTTAACCCCCCCCCCCCCTTTCCTTCACCACTCGTGGGTTCTTTCGGTTCCCTTGTCCTCATGTTCTTGCTCCCTGGCGTATTCTCTGTTTTCTGTTTTAGTCAATCCTTCTCATAGCAGGGCAAATGTGGTTCTAATCAGACACCCCCACTGAACCTCTTTTTGGCCAGACACTCTTGAAAACACCTCAAATTGACACTTGTCTGATTTTCAGATTTTGTTGTAACTTCACAAGGCAACACGAGAGCACTCGTTCTTCAGTTTCTGCAAATGTTGTTCTCTTTTTGTGTCCTAGCTGTGAAGACAGAAATCTTCTCTTACTGTATAAATAACAGCATGCAATTTCATCTTAACCAAACCTGGCAGGACTCCAGCGAAGTCTTTATGGAGAATGTCACTCTTACAGTGATTAATCATCTTTGTAAGAAGATGAATTCACATTCTACTAATGATAAAGATATATTTTTACTGTGAGGTTCATTATATGTTTTGTCAGTAGTATTTGAACAATTGTTGTTGCCATAAATGTAAAGAACCACCGGTTTGGCATATTAAATGACTGGGCCAATGCTGACAGCAACAGTACAAATTTCAAGTATCCTCGTATGAACTCAATTTTATCCTCTGGTGTCACTTACTCAGAAGGAAGAAAACAAGGCACAAATGCAAAACATTCATTTTCACAACCATAAAAATTGACAAAACAAAAATCTGCAGTGACACCACTAGAGCCCCATATGAGATCAATTGGGAAGGAAAAGAGTTAAACACTTGACATCTCTGTTGCTGGGATTGTGACCTGTACTCCGGCACAGAGGGATTTTATTACATTGTTATAGGGATTTAAATTCTTCTCTTCTAATCCTCATGTGCCGTGTCATTCCCTCATCCACTGCTACACAAATGCTGCTTTGAATAAAAAAAACACCATTTATGCTTAGCAATTCCTCCTAGCTCTTGAAAAAAAGAACAATTTCATGAACTAATCAAGACAGATATAAAATGAGCGCATTTCATTTTGAATTTTTGTGTGACATATGATCCAAAAAGTCTTTTCACTGTCGATGTGGCCAGAGGTCAATTTATTGGTCAGTCTTTGCTTAAACCCTGAAAATACCCTGTGTGTTCCCGAGGCCTGGCATTCAACTTTGTACCAGTGTTTTTCCTTCACTCCCTTCTCTCTATTTCTGTAGCAAAACTGCTCATATAAAGAAAGTGATATATTCTGCCATCGGTCAGGCAGTACATGAACTCAGAGTGACACAGAGAGGGAGTGTGTCCTGGCTTGTGTATGTGTGTTACAGGGGTTTTGTTATCCTTAGCTCTGGGTCATCGATGGAGGCGGCTGCAGCGCGAGGATGGCTGCCTCCAGGAGTAAAACTGCTTTATTTAAGTGTGTGTGTGTGTGTGTGTGTGTGTGTGTGTGTGTGTGTGTGTGTGTGTGTGTGTGTGTGTGTGTACGTGTTGCAAGAAAGGGAACTGGAGAGAGGTACATGGCAACTTCAATCACGGAGAGCGCAAAATATTAAGGTCTTCATTTGAACAGTGGTGTGGCCTTCAACTGGGATCCTACTTGTTTTTTTTTCACCTCCTGTCTGTCTGTCTGTCTGACTGTACAGGCCTCAGCACCCATGTTCAGACCTAATCTGTCTATCCGTCAGTGCCTGGTAATTGGAGCTGTTCAGGGGGTCATCCAGCTCGGGCTGGGCGGGCAGGCCATGGGAGTGTGTCTGTGTGTGTATTTGTGCCTAGGTGTGTATTCGTGTGTGCACTCAGAGAAAGGAATGCGTGTCGGAGCAGGAACCCCTGCTTCCCACGGCCTAGCCACCCGTGAGACGTGCGTGACACGCATACTGAGGGGCAGACGTCATAGGGAAGAATCTTACAGGTGCACGGAACTTTCTGCTATTCTGTTCTTACTGGTTCCCTCTGGAAATCACTTTTCTTTTCCATCATTTTCTGACCGTATCTGTGCCCGGATTTAATTTGGATCGAGAGATGTTACACTCGACATGGCATGTCGGCTTTATCTTGCCGGAAATTCGAGGGTATTTACAGTACATTAACTTTGTTTAAGCCTGCTTTGCTCGGTTTTATCTGGAAAACTTGCACTGTGTTTATTCATGCAGATGAACATGCTTGATATCGCTATGCACGCCTACAGTCTTGGGGAAAGTCCTTCCGACTGCATGCCTTAGTTGAATCTAATTACATTGAGGGCACAGCTACATGGTGAGGATGCTTCATGAAAGAAACCCGCTCCTCAGTAACCAAGTTGACGATGTTAGGAATCAGCAACACTGAAGAAACAGTAAGACTGCCGACTGCATTGTTTATCCACAATAACAAATTATACATCTGTGTCATATTCTGCCTTGGATTTTTTTATTTATTCCATCAGTGGGTTTTTTGTTGTGTATGTGGGAGATGTTTTGGGTTAAGAATCCCAAATCTCCATGGATACACCTCCATTTCCCAAATGAGTTGACATCATTATGGTTGTTGGAGTACAATGAATCAATTTGGTAGGACACTTTCTACAACAGCGGTGTAGCATTTAACTGATTACAGAAGTCTCGGCGAGCGGGCCAATCAGAGTAGTCTGAGCTTTTCTGTTACGGAGGGGCAGTACCTCAACTGAGTGTGCCAAAGACGGAATTACAACAGGAGGAGCTGGGGCAGGTGGCAGCTTGAAGAAACCCCTGTGTTATCTGAACATCTGAGATGGTATAGACCTGTTCAAGTTATGAATACATTCAAAATAACTTTAACAAATAACCTGGTATAATAATAATATTTTTTTTTTGGACCTTATCCAAAAAGAGATTATTTGTATTAAATAATTGGAAACTCATGTTCCAAATGTTTGTACATAGAGGTCATAGGCTCATCAGGGATGCGTTTTACTCACAGCGAAAAAAAATAGCTACAAATCTGAGGCTGCCCTCTCTCGTCTTTGTAGGCTGCACCTTACTGGATTGTATCGTTTGCTACTTTTTGATCCTGCACTTATTAATTTATTGCAACTCACACATCCACATAGCAAGCTTATTAGCTTCATCACCAGTTCATACAGAATATGCTGGCATCGATTCCTGCAGTGGACCCATTAGAACTTCCAGAGGGGGCAGAACCTGGATTAGGATAGGTTAAGGCTAAAGAAGCACAACAGTCGGGACTTTGATCTTGACTTCTGTGATGAACGCCACTCAAACACTCTTTCTTTCTTTGCAAGAGAAATGTCTGTTGTTAAGAGAAGAGAGGGAGGATCTTACAGAATCCACTTTGAAACAATGGCAGTTTGTTCTACGGTCTCTCTGTCCGTCCGTCTGTGTTGGCGAGGTCGAGGTCGAGGTTCAGGATCAGACGAAGCCACCCATACTCTGCTGGAAAGAAATGATCATTTATCACCTGGTGATTCACAGGGATTGAGTTACCAGAGCAAAGGGAGGGAGCGCCCCCAAACTCCCAGAGAAAGAGAGCAGTAAAAGTACTGCAGAAACATAATTAATGTGTTTTTAGAATGGTTTAAGTTTTCAAAAGCGGGTGTGTGATCCCATATGATATAAAAAAAACAACAACTAAGCACTACATTTGATAAGAAACAATGAATAAAGCTCCATTTCTGATCATATTTCACAAACATTCCATCCAAGGTAGGTAACCTTGCACAGGTGCACTAGGACCAAACTGATGCAGGTGACAGATAAGAGAAATGTCAAAAATACAGTACGGGTGGGCGGGGCCACTGGGGCCCCCGGGGTAGGGCTGTGGGGCAGTGTGGGCCTGTCACGGCGGTCAGCTGTTGAAATCTTCTCCCTGGGTTGGGTTGGATTGGGTGGGGGGGAGGCTGGCAAGCTCCTGCATCACAGCTGGGCCCTCTTGTGCTGGGCTCTGGGGATGGGGGTGGGGGGGACGGGGACCTGGCACTGGCACCTCCCACCGTGCTGCCCGCCTGCTCCCTCCGGACCAGCAAGGGGATCCTTGCTGCCCCCTCCGGTCGGCTTCCTGCACGGGGCTGGCAGGTGATTGTCCCTGGGGCGCCAGGGAATTGGGGCTGTCTTGCCCAAGGGTCCTCTGTTTCCGTGCCTCATTGGACTTGCACCCTCACCACCGTGGTGGGTCCGTGCCCTCCTATTCATGTTGTGGCCTGTTGGTGATGAACCTAATACCCATATACCCACACGTTCACACATATACTCACATAGGAGAGTTAGACTGTGAACTCTCTTGAGGTAACAAGTGCCACACGCCCGTTTACAGCAGCAATGTATAAACAGCCACTGAGGAAAGGACATTAGAGTGAGGTCAGTGCATCTGTTTCAGCAGGAGTGACAGCATCAGCTAATTGGTAGCAGGTAACATCCGTTCATGGGAAAATTGGGATCAAACCTCAGACCTGCTTAATCATGTCCTCCGAGCTTGTTGTGTGTGTGTGTGTGTGTGTGTGTGTGTGTGTGTGTGTGTGTTGCAATGTGGAGTCAGAGGAGAAGACTTAATTCTGGGGATTTGAGCCTGGGGCCTGAGAAAAGCAGCAAGAAACAGTGACTGAATCCATTTGTAGTTGTATTGAGCAGATTAAGGAAAAATGACCATTTCCCACATTTTCTGTCAGTATGTCAGGGGCTATTTCGTGTGTGTGTGTGTGTGTGTGTGTGTGTGTGTGGGGGGGGGGGGGACTGTATGCGTATCTGTGTGGGGGGGGGGGGGTTGTCAGGTCATTCTATGAAGTACCGTGCTGACAATAACCAAACCCCTGTCCTAGCACCTCGCCAACAGACAGATCAGTGAAGGCTGCCTGTCAGGTGCAGTGACCCCGGCCTCTTGGCTCCTTTAGCTGTGCATCCACCATGAAGACTGGAGGTTGATGACAGAGGTACGGGAGGCGGGAAAATGGCGGGAATGGCTGTGGTCAGATTGGTGAAGGTGAAAGAATGTGTTGCGAGGAGGCCAAGAATGTTTATCAGGGCTGAGCGACGGTAGATACATGTCCAACTTGTTTTAGACCTACAGAGCCAACCGGGTTATGTTTCACTGGCACGTTCTGTCCTATATTTGACTCCTGTGTAACAGAAACATCCGCGCTGCCCGACAAATCAAAGAAATGTGTTTATTTTATTCACCAGTATTTACTTCAATGGCTAAATCAGTGGCTATCCAGGCGAAAAAAGATGGTCAAGGATTTCTGTTAAACCTTAATATCTGAAAAGTGTCATTAAGAGCATGTTAACCATAGGTGCGTGGACGTGGACATGTAGCTCATAGCACAGCTGTTTCCTGAGCACAATGTCACAGAGCCAATTGCACAGTCACATCAGTCTTGTTGGGGTTGCACTCAGGACGAGGTCACGGAACCACCAAGTGTGGACAGCATTTGAAAGAAAATGGCCCCTAGTTGGGCACATTGATTTTGTAAGGGACAGTGACAATACTCGGTTCAGTCACAAATGTGCATTGAATAATAATGTTACCCTCCACTGCAAAAGTCAGCAGACATTACATCTAATTTAGACATTTCTTCTATGTAGACAATCCTTTGAATGCCTGGATCCTATTTCTAAATCTTTGCCTAAAACCCCCTCTCTCTGATTGTTCCGTCTCTTCCCCCGTTTCTCAGTTCAACTGTTTTGTAATGGGATCTTCGCTTTGTTATGACTTACCGAAAACAGTTGTAGTGGCTTCCCAGCTGTGACTGTTTATCTCTTCTGCACACCACAGTGGGACCATTGGGATAGAAAAACTCAGGACCATAAACTTGGGTGCACTTTCACGCTTTCTCTCAGTAGTCAAGACAACTCCAATTTGAAGTGGAAAAAAATTCTTCACATGGAAATGTCACATTGGTAAAAACAAATGTGTTGGTGAATGTTCATCCAAATATGAAAGTGTTTGTTTAATGTTGATTTACCACGTTTCCGTGACAGAAGCACCATTGTTTACATGGCGCAGCTACTTGAGTTATGTTTATTCAGCTCTATCGAACAATGTTTCAGTTTTACTGTCTGATTTAATTGGACTGGGCTTTAAATCAGCATATATTGCATTTCTATTTACATGCATTTTTCTGGTCCCTATTTGCACGTCTCATCGAGACTAAATGGAAACATCCATTTGGTGGTTTATCCATTTTCACGTGATGTCCTGTCCTGGTTTAAAATATGCCTCCATGACTCAGACACATTCTTTGTGGTGCAACATCTTTATGTTTATTGGCATACCCATTGTTTTCCAATCTTCTAGAACTGTTTTACATGCAAAGCCACAAAAACAGTCACCAATAAAAAAACAACAACTTTATACAGGTAATCTGCAGAATTAATGACGCATTCTCAACAACATGCGCGCCACAGTTTCTGTCAATAAATACTGAAATTCTCTGAAGACAGAGGCAATGTTGGGCAACTCTGAGATGAACTAAGCCAGGGGTGTCACATCAGCATTATAGTTGCTTTCAAGGGGCCGGTTTGTATTTAGATCTAAATGCAATCACTGCCTCACATATCGCAAAATAACGGTCCTCATATTTCATTATTATTTATGAATCTATTGTTTGCTTAAAACTATTGTATATGCATTTCCATACTGCCAGGAGCCAACAGGTGAAGTTGGGAAGGGTCACCTCCACCACCTGGATTACAAACACGGGCGCCCCCCAGGGATGCGTTCTGTCCCCACTGCTTTTCCCCCTCTACATGAACAACTGCACCTCCGATCACCCACCCTGCAGTCAAACTCCTGAAGTTTGCGGATCACACACACACACTGTCATATTCCTTCCACACCTTATTTCTCATCGCTTTGAACTATTTTGTTGTTGTCGTGTTGTTGTTTGTTTTTGTTGTTTTGTTGTTGTTTTTCTATTTCTGGTTAAATGTCCTATGTGAAAATGAAATATACGTTAAGGCCCAGAAACTCAGAGAATGCCCTCAGAGAGCAGGAGTCTCCACTCTACAGAACAATACAATCAAAAGATAGAAAAAGGAAGGAAGCAGGTTAAATACAACAAAGGAATTTAGCACTATGAACTGAAGCATAACTAACTAGACAATCTGACATAGGAAAGTTACACAGTTGGGATATATACACTAAGGGAGTGATGACTGATTGAACACAGGTGGTTGCTGACGTGACGGGAAAACAGAACAAAGACGGAAAACAGAAATTCAGGGAAACTGTGATATCAACCTAAAACATGAAGTGAGGCCATGTGGGTTAGGTGTATATAGTACATATGCAAAAACACATCATTGGTATTCACACTGATTGCAGAGTCAGACTCACAATCCTCACTGTCAGTTGAGTGTGTTCTCTTGAGTTTTTGCTTTGTTCATACAATTTATTGGCAGATTCGCACTTTGATCTCTTCAAAATCCTCAGTACTCTATACGCACAGCCTGCTGACTTTTAAACTTCACCAAATCACCAAAACCATTTGAAAATAGCAATGACGACCGCATTAAATCTGATAAGATTTCCTGTGGTTTAAAATGAAATGCTTTGTCATTTTATTTCCATTTGTAATGTTCTCCACACGTTTTGTGATGCAATGTAGAACACACTCCAACAATCATCGGTCTTAGTAATATAGAATGACTCTTAAGGTCAATACACACTCCGCAAGAACAGAGAACTTTGTTCTTGCTCTCAGGGCTGCAAGAACAAAATGATGTCATTTTGTTCTTACATCCCTGGTTTGGGAGTTCTTGCAGCTTGTTCTTCACACATCATCTGCAGAACTTAGTTCTTGTTCTTGTGTCCGACAGCTGTTGTGTGATTGGTCAGAAATGTGTTCTTGTTCTTGTGAAGTATGTTATGTCCTGGCCAGAGAGATCGTTGCTCTTGTTCTTGCAGCCACATAGCAGTGGTATCGTGGCCTGACTCAGTCTGGCCTGTACACTGGGTCTTAAATTCCACCAATGCTGAATATTTGGTTGCTTTCATGTAGCTAGAGGAGGTAAAAGCCATATTTATTGCAGCTCATCCATTTGGTTTATGTGTTATTAGATTATGAAAAAGGCACGACCACTATTAAATCTTCCTCTCTGTATCACTGTAAAGTCTTTCAAGTGCAGCCAATGTACATGTACTGTATTAGTAAACTCTGCAGCATGAAGTTAGGCCCCACATCCCCCACCATTTAGCCATGACCATATTTCTTGCCCTCATACAAACATATCTTATCATATATAATACATTATCTACATGTGTTTAATGACTGTGTACACCGAATCAAACAAGAAATCACGGGCCGAAAAAAAAAAGGAAAGAGTCGACTTTTCTTTACAGGTCTGAGGTCTGACCTTGATATATCAATGTTGTAATTAAGGCTATATGTCATGTCTCAGTGGCTTTCCCAATAATATTTACACTCCTGCTGCCGCAGTTCAAGAGAATTCCCCCCTGTGTGTGATACAGCCGGGAGGAGAATTCAAATAAACATCCACTCAGAGGTAACAGGTCTAAGATGTGGCAGGCAGACAGTCATCCATCTTTAGGCTACAGTTCCTGTCACCTGTACTGCAAATGAACAAGAGAAGAGTGTGTGTGTGTGTGTGTGTGTGTGTGTGGCACACAGTCTTGGCGAGTGTGACTCCTGTGTGGATACATCAGGAATATGGCCACCCCCAACATCCCTTCGAAGATCAAACATGGAAATAATGAAGGCAACAGTGAATAAAGTGGAGATGAAACAATAAACAGAGAGCCGCACTGAGACAGATGGAGCAGACGCACACCGGGCCTCGCTGATTGAAGACTGATTTTACCAGCCAACAGTCAACAGTATATGAGACAGTGCACTGGAGACAAGCTGTCCAAGTGCTGCAGCTACTGAAGCCTGGGATTTAAGTGGGTGTTATTTATGACCTTAATTCAAAATCTGTTTCACATGTGGCTGCCAACTGCTGTTCTAGCTGACTGACTAATAATACAGTATCAGGGACATGTAGTTTGTTAGCAGTTGATGTCATCGACAACAATCCACCTTTCACTCACAGGGTACACTCCCAAATTACATCAACATTTTCAAATTGCCTTTGGGTTGTATTCCAAAGATAAAGTTTCATTGTAATCTGAGTCACGGTTGCTGAGAAAAGTTGTACTTGTTGAACTAGCGATGTAATGTGAAGTTCTTCATAATTTGCCTTTTTAAAAATATCAAAAGTCTTTGAACAGCATTTGTCAGAGGATTCCATACATGGTCTGTGCCACGTTTCTTGCCCTTAGAACAAAAAGCCTCGGAGGAAGTTGAAAAAGCTGGTTTCGCATATTTTGCTAAAACAAAAAGTCCAGGCGGAGATGGCCGTGGCCTGTGTCAGCAGATTCACCGAACTCGTGGATATATGTTTTATGATTGTGTTATATATGGTATGAAAATGATAGACCAAAAAAAATGTTTTTACAAATAGTCACCCTCTGATTGATATGAGTCAGTTTTGGTCTCTGTGGTCGGGGGCAGGCATCTGGACCAGGCCTCCAAATATATTTTATATAACTCTTACGGTGTCGGTCGTCGTATTAGTTTTATCCAGAAAAAACCCAAAAAACATTTTTTAAACATCAGAGCAAAAACAATGGGGTCCCCGACCCTGCTGGTGCTTGTGACAACATTAGTATTGTGTCCTGTTTTAGTTTTAGTTTTGTTTTTTATCACAGACCCTTTTTACAGATGAGTGATGCATCTTCACTTCTTCTCCTTATTCCAAAATGAAGCAAACATATTTCAGATATGGAAGCTGCCATCTTTTGTTGATGATGTCACTTTTAGCCAGTCTGCAGAGGGGCAGAGAGCTGTTGCATTAGGGTCTTGCAGAAATCAGTTGCTAGTGTGTCTCAACAGACTGTCATGACATTTGACCAAATTTTAAATGATAACTGGAGAAAAATTCAGCATCAAAATAAACAATCAAAATAATGAATCTCTCACATTTATGCAGAGAGGTTCAGGACCTGCACACCAGCCTGCCACCAGAGGGTGATCAAGATATTGTGGCTTCACTTTTGTCATCCTGTCATGTCATCCATCTGTAAACCTTATCCAACTGCTGGGTGTACAACAAAGTATATGATAGTATGAAGTTCCTCAGAACCTTAAATTAACAAATTCAATAAATCATTGATATGCCCAACAATTAATGACTTGGAAGAAGTTATATCATTCTGAGTCTGTGGGTCTCATGCTCAGTTTGTGTGTGTTTTTGCAACTCAAAACTGACTGGAGTGGATGTAACGCAACCCTACACTCAGTTCAACACGTGTATATGCTGTAACTGACAGCTAGAAGACCATCATGCAGTCACAGCTTCCATGACAATAATTCAAATATTGACTATTTTATTGTCAGTAATGGTAATGGTGTTTTAACGCTGGTGACAGAAACTATTGTGACCCGTAAACTAACCTCATTATACCTCCTGTATCCGGCTCTTAGGATATGTACAGTATATGGCTGGTTCTGGTGATACACTTGTATGATATCCAGTGGAAGCAAATGTGAGATAAAAGCTTTAATAGAGGGCTTTGTGATTATTTATCCAGAAATCAATATGGATACTCTCCAGACACGTAATGAATAATACATGGCTGAATATTTGAGTGAGAATTTCCTCAAAGTTCTTACGACAGGCTGATAAAATCATTTCCACCGAGAACACACAATGTAAGATTAGCCAATAGATAGTCCAGCAATTATACTACCTCCACATGCAGATCTGTTTTAGAATCAACAGTCAGGATGATTGCTAATAGATTCAAGTGGAAAAAGAAAGGAGTCTGGCGAGAGTTTGTAGATATTGGCCCCAAAAAAAACAGCTTCATCTCGTCATTACTGTTCTCAAATCAAGACCGTGTGTAAAATGACACGTGTACGTGATAATCTTTTTCTCACTTCATGTAGTGATACTAAGTCTGTGTTAATGGTTTTATCACGTGCAGTGTAGATGCCGTGTCTGTGAGTTTTAGCGGTGAATCAAATCTACGCAGGCCTTGATCATAGGCGTCGTATTGAACATAAAAGGGAAAAGAATGAGCATATGGGAGACGGCGACTTAAAACACAGTGGACTATTGACATTCCTTAACCAGTGACTGATGAGTCCATTTGTGATGAGGTGGAGAAAAAGCAACAAACTCGAAAACCTGATCAAGAATTCAGCAACCCTGCGCAGTGCACGCGTATGTGCGTGCGCTTCCGAGGCAGAAAGGTATCAATAATTCCCATCAATCATCCACTTCCTGCCTCAGTCAGCAGCTGGTATGTAGGGGAGCTGTGAGAATAATTAATTACACACACACACACACACACACACATGCGCACACTATGCTCACACACTACATCATTACTGTCAACAGCTGCTGCGCAGGCCTCGCGAGTGCCCAAATAACATCATTATCACAGGTATTCTTCAACAATGTGCCCCGTTCCCAGTCCCCCAGGGCCTTTGCTCCACCAGGAACCTAAAGGGATATGACTGCAATCCTCTGTCTGATCCCACCCCCCCCGACCCCCGACTGCAGAGCTAGGGCCCTAACAACCCCCCCCCCCCCAACTCTTCACACTACTGAGGTGACCTTTGACCCCCGGTGATGTGTCAGAGAGAAGTCAGAGCGAGTGCCTGTCAGTGGACGGTGGCTCAGAGGATTAGAGAGGTCCGGGTAATGAGTGAGAGGTGTGTTTGTGAATGTGTGTTTATGTGCAGAGGCGGCTGCATGTGGGTTTTTTTGGGGGTTGCGTGTGATCAGAGTTTGTGCTGGACTGTGTGTGTGTGTGTGTGTGTGTGAGTGAACTGTATCTCTTTGTGCATGTGTTTTTGTGAGGATGGATTTTGATCAGTCAGAGGTGAAAGTGTGTGTGACCTGCTCGTTCATCACTGGTGACAAAGTGTAAAAGTCAGTCCGGGATAGAATTTGATCTCAGCTCATAAATCAAGTTGTCAGTCAGGGCCTTCAAACACACACTGACAGATGTACCTACACACACACACACACACACACACACACACACACACACACACAGGCCATTTAGTTGTTTGTTTATCCCCAGTTTGTCTTTTAGAGATCTCAAATAATGTCACAGTTGGCATGAATATATCATTTTACAGAACAAACCATTTCTATGTAATAAACGATGTCATTTTCTCAAGCTCTGCAAAGACGAATGAACAAATAATCATATTTTCATGCCCATGTCATAATAATGACAGTAATGATAATAACAAATGAGAATAAGAATAATCATTCTGAGATAATATTTTGTAAATCCATGATTCTAGAATTAATCTTAAAAGACATTTTTATTGATCACAGCCTTGAAGGGCTTTTCAATTATGAAAAACATCTGCGCTTTTCTGTGGTAACAATAAAAAAAGCATAGAAAACCTCAACAACCAGTGAGACACATCACATCATTGACAAACTCAACGCCACCACTAACTTCCCACACACACACACACACACACACACACACAC
>JAFBJT010109605.1:0-30068 GCA_016785325.1 Chascanopsetta lugubris
AGAGGGTGGACCTGCTCCTGGTGTAAATACACATTAATAGACTCATTTTAGGGTAACGCAAGTCACACATTGGGATGATTACACACTTGAAAAATGTCTATATTACTGTTTTGTAATTCTATACCTTCATATAAAATCTTACACCCTGCACCTTTAAGAGGTTTTGGAAAATGTCAGCTACTTCTTTGACAACCAGAGGGTGGCTGTCTGCGCGGAGAGGTTCACTGTGAACCAGGAGTTTCAACATCAGCACAGAGCGAGATCCTGAGGATCAACACATCTAATGTTGACTGACTGAGTCACTTCACCTCCTGGTACACTTTCGTCCGGTCCAACATGGTCCCGATGCCGCAGTTCTTTGTGACATTGATGCAGCAGGAGTCCGGCACGGAGTTGCCTTCAGGTCGGAAGCCTCTCCAGTCGGCAGAGCTGTTGACGCCGCAGCATTTCAGCTGCCATTCGGAAAGAGGGAAAGAAAAACCAAACACGGCAGCTATGAGTTTACACATGACCGAGCGGATCGGCTGACGGAGCGAAAGAAAAACAAGGCCATGTCAGCGGCTGCCACCACCAGGATGCAGCAGTGTTATGTGAAGGTGTTGTCCTGCTCGGTAAACAGCGAGGAGGAAGAGGAGGAGGAGGAAAGTTGACACTGAGCTCACTTCTATCTGCAGTTTGTCCACGCTGTCTCTGAACTCGTCTGTGCTGTTGTTGTACATGGAGATGGTTTCAGTCAGGCTGTCCTGGACGATGTCTGAGAGCTAAAGCAGAGAAACCACGCGGAGGCCGTCAGACAACCACAACTTCCTTCATCCAGGTGTTACACAACACACACACAACATTTTTTTAAAGGTACGGCTGTGCACACTCGCCTTGTTCCTGAAGATGTATCCGGCGATGGCGGCTGCGATCTCAACGATGATGATGAGTGTGAGGAGGATGGCAAACTGCAGGAGGAGAGAGAGAGGAAAACTTGTCACAAATTGAACATTATTCTCTTTTTCGATGTTTTGACCGAAGGTGAGTGTGTGTGAAAATGTATCAAGCAGCAACATCTGGGACGGACGGAGGAGGCGAATACGAAAGTGGAAACGCTTGCAGTTCACAGGGTGGCCACTTGAGGCTGGCTCCAAAAGCGAGTCAATCCCCATAGACTCCCATGTTCAAATGTTTAAAGCCTGGTACAAACTACAGTTTTGGTCTCAGTCAGTCACGTGAATTATTTTCCAACTCACTCATTTTTATTCTATCGAGGTTTGAAATTGTGCATCGTGAAGGGGCGTGGCCTCTTTAGTGACACCTGCGCCGACCTGGCACGGCCTGTGGATGCTGCGACGGCATCATTGGCCTCTTTGTCCGTTTTTGGATGAACCAGGAAGTAAGAGGAGTCAGGCATTTTTTTGCAAGACGGCGGCGAGTGAACCGCCCGCTACGAGCCTCGTGAGCGCTCTGCAGACACCCGTGGGTGACGTCCATCTTTATAAACAGTCTTTATAAACGTTGATGAACTCTGGAGGACGTCCACAGCCACCGATTCGGACACATGCCCCCAGAGTCACTTGAGGGAGATTCCTCGCAGCTCTGTTTGTTCGTGATGAACAGACGTTGTGAAGGTAATTACCGTTGTGACCATGCAGTAGTTTTCCTTCCAGGCTCCACAGCAGCCGAAGAAGGCGATGAAGAAAATCACCACGCCGATGATGATGAGGACGATGGGACCCCCTGAGGCCGTGGCATCGTGGATCATAGGCGTTTTGTGCAGACCCACCTGAACCAGGATTCCTATCACGATCAGTGCGAGGCCACATAACTGAAAAAAAAATAAAAATAAAAATAAGACATGACAACTCTAGTTTCCTCAAACAAATGAACGGCTGAGTTGATGATTTTGCGACGATAGAGAAATGTGCCATTTGAGTGTGTTTGGACTTTTCCCATCCAAACCTGACAGACCTACTTTTTGGTTTGACTTTGAGAAACTGTTTACCGACAGATGGAGACTTTATTCATCTCACAGAGAAACTCAGAAAAGTGGGTTGATATGAGTTGATTTTGAAGGTAAATTAACACTTGCTCGTCCATAATATATTATCTTTTTAAAGGTGAGAATAAACATAGATATCCATTAGTAAAAAGTAAAATATTTAACTTTCAACATTCAGCGCAAAAGAAATCAATCAAGTCAATATAATATAATGTGTCTTTGTTTATATGAATAAAGAATATAATAGTCAGACGAGAATAATTCATGACATTAAAAGCGATACTTTGAGTTTTCACACGAGTCCATCCACTTCGCTTTCATTGTACATGAAGCAATAAATTGATCATATTAATGAACATTCAAGCATCAGTGATTATTATGATTTTATCATTATCATTATGATTCCTACTTGTCAAGTGCCACAGTTTCTCTCACTCTCAGTGTCTCCCAACATGTTTCCTTCTTATTGGACCTTATACACATGTGCCTTTGAAGGTTAAACACCAATAAGATATTGAACGTTAGAAACTTGGTCTAGGCTCCTAAGAATGCTGCGGTTATATAAAATAAACTGAAAACACAAGCAACTCCTCCTCCTTTTCAGTCTGACCGCTGTGGGCAGCGCCGTTTGCTCTACTAACAGACAATAGAGTCATAAATTGAATAAATACAGTTTGGGAATCAGATGGGAGATATTTGGTCGTAGTTTTATACCCGAACAAAATAATAAATAAATAAACATGCCATATGAGCATTGCTGTATTTTATAAAATATGTCGTATGAGTATATTTACACCATGAATTGACTTAGACTGGTGTCTCTGCAGCACTTAAAGCCTTGAGCTATATAACAGAACAGTACAACAAGTAGAAGTTGTTGGATTTAGCAGGTAACCTGAGGAACACATAGGTCCCAGCCAAACTGGTCCTACTGCTGCTGCTGCTGCTGCAACTTATTGATTTCCTTTGTTCTTTGTTCTTTTTTTCTAAAATAAGCCGTTTAATGAAACGGAACAAAAGCACCAGTGTGGGATAAAGACTCAACATTAAATAGTAAAGAGTCATGTCAGATGAAGCATTAGCAGTCCAGCGTATGTTATGTTAAAGATTAGTCTGCTGCTCCTTAGTTGTCGTCGACACCACTAGAGTCAATATTTGAGTTGACTCAAACAAATGGCTTTTGGTTGACATCGTAAAACAGGAGGAGAGAGACGTGACCAGAGCAAAGAGGGTCACACACATACACACGTACACACTTACACACACACATATGTCGGAATACAATTAGACACAGTCGAATAAACATCAATATATGTGCTGCTTTAACTTGATTGAACTGATAATTGTTTATTTGTTTCATCAAATGAACAATTTTGACACGGTGGCTTTATCAACTTTAGCCCCACATTTATGCTGTGACATATATGTATATAGAACATGGTAAGGCTTAACTAATATACTTTATTTGCATGCTAACCCTCTGAAGACTTTATTCGAATAAATCTATTTTATTACGATATGTTTGTTAATGCACCTGCCGTCACTAGTTGCATTGGATTGCCGCTGACAGCCACATGATAGTTATGAACACGTATTCAATGTTTCAATGCGGAATATAAATTCTATAATATAAATTGTACGATGTTATTGTTAGAAGACAAAAAATAATGAAAGCGCTGAGGTCATTAAATTATTAATAAGCGCAGGTCTCTCTACACAGCATTAAAAAACATATATATATATATATATATGTATATATGTACAGCTCTACATTTTCATATTTCAAATTAATATTTAGATCTTTTTAAATGTAGTTTACAATTTCAGGTTTTCCACCTGCGTAGATTTTGAATGGAGGCAGGATGTTCCACTCACAACAAAACTACTTTTAATCGCCATTCTACAAAACAGCTTTGTCATCATGCATTTCCTCTCACGTCCAATCAGATTCCCTTTCCTGCACAAACGGTTACACGTAAGTGGCACAACGTCAGCGATGGATTAAATTAACCAAAAAAGAAAAAAGGGAGTGAGGGGGGGGAACACCCTGATCTGGATGAGTCACATGATGCTGTTACACTATGAAATCTGGTCATAAGATTCACATTCCATCATCACCCTCTCCTGCTCCACAGCCGTCAAACAACCCGTGAAGAAACTGCAAACAGATTAGCAGCAGGAAATGTGAGGTTTCGTCCAGGATACGTCCCTCTGTGTTTCCATTAGCGCACATTTAAACAAACATGTGCGCCTGTTCTTTTAGCGCAACTAAATCCACAAAGTCATAGACCATAGAGTGTGTGTGTGTGCGTGCGTGTGTGTGTGTGTGTTTGTCGAGTCACGGTTTACGGATTCTGTTCAATGTTGCTGGGAAACAGATCGCGCTAACCTGAAGTCATGCGGATCACGCAACAAGCAGAGTCAACACGAACTGTCCTGCTGTGAACTACAGAAAACACTAGGAGTGGGTGTATTGTGATACATATCTTAACAAAGCACGCTCTCTTCTATTTACAATTACGCTGCGTTGCATATTCACTTTGTGACAGTGAATTTTTAAAGTCGTGGTTCACAGGCGCTGGTCCAAGAAACGTTGAAAAGTAAAGCAGGTTCCTCACATATTCATTTAAAGTCATGTAGCTATGAGCGAGTAGAGATTTCACAAAACACAAAGTCCTGCCCGGAAGGAATGAGCTGATTTAGGTTGACATCCATTATAGGAGGTCAAAATTTAGCATTTTGACAATGAAGTGCATCGGGCCGTTATTCAAACATTTACAAATAAAGTTCAAAGGTTTTCCTCTTTGGCTCTGTTGCTACTGTGTCTCTCCATCGTGCTGATCTTAAAGGTTTTGGATAAAACTTTGATTAAATTCATTTAATCTTTGACATTTCAAATTCAAAAATTTCAAATTTTCATCTTTACTGTAAATGATTACAAACACAATCCTCCTCATGGAGGGTACAGCTCAAATTCTTAAATGGAGATCTGTAATCAAGAATCATCAAATTTGTTTCATAGATGTTACAGCTCTGATCACCTCCTCAGTGTGGAGAGGAACATTCATTCACATTAGTACGAGCCTGTCACCTTCGTTTAGCGCTGATCAATAGAAACATTTATTCCCGAAATTGTAACTTTGAATGCTGAGGCAAAAAGCGTGTTTGCATGATTTCTATTACTACAAACAGAAATTAAATTGGATTGAATCAAACCGATTCTTCTTTTAATTCATTGTGATTAAATAATCACCTAAATGTATGAGTTGCTGTTTTCCTTGCTACAGAATCAGCCTTTACGTCTCTTCCTGATACGGAGGCAGCCATGTTGCGCCACCATGTTTTTGAGCATGGTGGCGCCCTAATGCAGAGAGGAAACACCTTTTCACTATCAATGACAGCTGGGCGCGGCCAAGGACTCACTCACCCTGAACATGATGTTGACAAAGGAAATCGGGGATCACATGTAGAACTTCATGTAGAAGTTCGGACACTTCTCTCGTGTTGCCACGTTTGAGTTCATCAGTTTAAAGACAAACTTGCCAAAAAAGTGAAGTTGAGATGGAAAAACAGGTACTTGACTAAACAAGGGTCTTGTGACAGACAGATGGCCTGAAGTACAATGTGATGACTTATTTACTAACATATATTGTGGACCATTAGTACTATTATTATTGTTTGTGTTGTTGTTGTTATTATTGTTATCATTCTCATCATTACGATTATTATTGTTATTATCATCAGTATTATCATCATCATCCCTCAGTCTATTCTTAGCTGGTATTCAGGCCTCCACAAGCTCCCATCTGCGGACAGTGTGTCATTGTTGTGTTGCGCTGATGACAAATCAAACAGTGACTCACCCAGAAGATGAAATTGAAAAAGAAAAGCAGGAATTTCACACATTTCATTCCCCCTTCTACACCCATGGCTGGCGAGGATCAAGTTCCTGGAAAACATAAACAAACAAACAGTCATGTAAAAATGTAAAACGTCCCTTCCCCGTTACTGTACATGAACATGACATCAGCTCGAACTGGAGCTGGGACAGGAGGAAGCCATGAGTCATTTTCAGTGGGAAACAAACATTTAAGGGCCTGGGACGTGAGGGACACGAGGTGTGACTACTTCCTCTATTCACCCACTACTACGTACACAAACCAATTCATCACGAACACCATAATTATGGGTACAAACAGCACAAACAGGTACAAATACACTTCACGTGTCAACAAAGCTGGTAGCTATACGAGTGGCTTTGCATTGACAGGCCCTGGGAGAAAGGCAGGGCTTAAATACACAAAACCTTGACGAGGAAAACGCGTTACACGCAAAGTACAACGACACAACGTGAGAAGGAGTGAAGGAGAAGAAAGTATCGGCGTCTGTGAAGCAGCCGGGGAAAACATAGCCGGACCTCCCCGGCCCGGCCCTGCCCTGCCCCGGCGACCCGGGACCGTTAATCACCGCCGGCGGGGACGAGTTATGGAACAATACCCGCTTTGTTTAGCAAATATTCCATTAAACCGCAGCCACTACTATGATTCAATTTATTAAAGTTCCAACAGCTGTGTTCCTTTTTGAAAAGTCTTAAATAAACAACATGGCTAGCAGGTGCTATTTCTTCACGCGGAACCTTTTTTTCTGTCTTTTGTTTATTAAAAAAGTGCGTAGCTACTTCAGCGTTACACACCGCCCCCGGACACAAGCGGAAGGGGGGGAAATGTGAGAAAAGTCATAAAGATATTGGGAAATGGTTGGGTTTTTTTTTTAAGTCTTACCTTTGTGTGGTGAATTAAGTCCTGTGATGAAAGACGGGGAGACGACGATGTGTGGAAATTGGCGACTGACTTACTCCGTTTATAGTTCCACCTCCTCCGCCTCCTCACTTCTCCTCCTCCTCCTCAACTTTTCACCATAACTTTTAATGATGCCTTCACGGTCTCCTCGTAAAAGACAACACTCAGAGTCAACACACGCCCCCACTGGGCACAGGGTGTATAGTAGTAGTAGTAGTAGTAATAATAATAATAATAATAATAATAATAATAATAATAATAATAATAATAATAATGATAATAACAAAACATAACATTCAAAACAATAGTAAAACTACGTCTACTGCTACTACTACTACTATAACTACTACTACTACTACTAATAACAATAATAACAATAATAATAATAATACACACATACATACAAATAATAATAATAATAATTATTATATATTTCTATAGAAAATTGAATTGTAGTGCCAAAGCACCTCACAAATTATGAAATACAATAAATAACAGATGGCAGCAAATTCAGCAAAAACATAAACAGTAATTACATTAACACAAATGAAATTGAATTGGATTAATACTAAAACTCGTGGATGCATTTCAGCATTTGACAGCTATCTCTGTATATTAGAATCATTCTATATTATTGTATACAGGATGGGACATTGAAAAAGGTCTTGTTTCTATACTGGTCCTGCTGGATCTCTGAGCAACATTTGATTCCATAGACCATGAGATCCTACCACATAGATTAGAACAAGATGCCGGGTTTAAATCCTACTTTTCAGACAGATTTCAATTTGTTAATATAAATGAGGAACCCTAAGCGTCTTGGCGTCTCGCCGAAGCCTGAACGTGAGGGCGAGCCGTGATGAACCCGGAGGTCGAAATGGACTTAGACCGAGACGGACTTCAACATTTAATCATTCACATTTATAATGTGTGTATCGTGATGGAACATTCTATGTAACATCTGTTGCACGTCTGTCTGTCCGTCCTGGGAGTGGATCCCTGACCTGTGACTCTCCCTGAGGTTTCTACCTTTTCTGTGACACAAACAATGATTTGTAAATGTGGGCCATGTGAATAAAATGTCATTTGATTTGATTAGGTTTGACACCATGTCAAAAGTGAGTGAGAAGCCCAGCTGTCTCCTGTTTCCTCTTTTAGACACCGAGCAACATCCTCTGAACACTCAATATCTGCCCTCTTGAGCAATGTTTCCTCAGAAGTGAAGTGGCGAAGCATGACCAGCGAGACTTCTCGTTAAAGAGCAGGAAACATTAGTCACTGTGATCAACATGAACGTCCAGTCTAAGTGGTATAGCTCTAACAACATTTAGAAACTAAACAAACCCATAACACAAATACCATTGACCCCTCACACCCCTGCAAAGCCACCTCCACACACACACACACACACACACACACACACACACACATATACCCATTCTCACACACACACACCCTTATAGATATACACACACATACGTCACTCGGATATTGCAAATAAACTCAAAAGGTAAATTTACAGTTCACATTAGGGGAGTAGTTCAAAAGTGCTCAGCCTGACCCAGAAGGGGCTTAACTTCTATTTTGGGTCATCGTTGTTTACGACAGAGACTTTATGTCACTATCCACAGAAAACTCTAAAGTGTGTGGTTGTGTCTTTGCACGTGATGACCCCGTGAAATCACCAGGTGAGAGGGAAAGCAGAAAACTGTGAGTGGCTGTGACCAAGTACCAGATCCTTCAGGTGATCCACAAAGACGTGGTCAACACATCTGACGAAGCCTCCTCTGAAGGTCTGACCTTCTTGCCAGAAAAGGGAATAGAGGGTTTGAGCATAGGTGGAACAAGTGCTGTGACATTAGAGGAGAATAATAATCGCTTTATCTTGCGATGTGTTCTGGGTGAGGCCATTTTGAATTCTCACACTGACGGAAAACACGTTTACCTACAGCCGCAGAGTTCAAACAGAAAACCAGCGTCTGAGGAGCAGAGAGACCTGACGTGATGACCGTCACCACAATTTCACTGTGATTCGGATTTTTTTTGTTTGGAAAAAATGAGACTGAACAAAGTGAGCTTGTTGCTCCAACTTCTGGCCATGTGCTGGAAGTCACAAGATTTGATGAGTGTAATGGACGACGTCACAGGATTGAAAGGTCACATTTTGTGTGATTCAAATGTCCCATTCTGTTTCAAAGATCCCAGATCAGGTAAGATCAGCTGAGATCAGCTAAGATCAGGTAAGATCAGGTAAGATCAGGTAAGATCAGCTAAGATCAGGTAAGATCAGGTAAGATCAGGTGAGATCAGCTAAGATCAGCTGAGATCAGCTAAGATCAGGTAAGATCAGGTAAGATCAGGTAAGATCAGCTAAGATCAGCTAAGATCAGGTAAGATCAGATAAGATCAGCTCAGATCAGGTAAGATCAGGTAAGATCAGGTAAGATCAGGTAAGGTAAGCTAAGATCAGGTAAGATCAGGTAAGATCAGGTAAGGTAAGCTAACGTAAGGAAACATAACGCAACGTAGCACAATGTAACGTAACGTAACATAACACAACATAACATGTTATTGTACAATAGCACAACATAGCGTGATGTTACATAACGAATACATAGCAACACACAACGTAACAGTGTAACGTAACATAGTCTAACGTAATGGAAACATTAGGCAACGTACTGCAATGTAACATTACGTCACGCAACGTAGCGTAACAAAGCGACACAACACACTGTAGCATAGCATAGCATTTCTTATTCTTGTTCTTATTCTTATACACTGTCAATGGATATGTGACTTTTTTGAATGAAGGGTTTAAATGTGTAAATGATCTTGAATGAAATCGTCTACAGAAAGACAACCGTTTCCCACGATCTGAACATTTGCATATTGCAATGAAAGACAAGTCGTCCTTGATAAATGTCGTCTTGTAACTTTTTGACACCGCAGACATTCTGACCTCTCTGATCCGGGGATGGCACAGATGTGACTAATAACACAAATAATGGACCATCCATCCAGAGTGTGTCAGCCTTTGTTCAAATATTGACTCAAGGCCTGTGTCTCTGTATAAATACTTTGACTTCCAGCTGGATGACAATGAGTCATTTCAGCAAAACAAACAGGTGGATGTTTTCAGAGGTGGGCACATAGAAAAAGATGATGTCTGAAATTGTATTAGTCTCAATGTTTACACACACAATCTATGATACACACACGTCATAAAGCACTAATTAACCACATATGTAAATGAGCCGCTCATTCCTCAGAACCCTTGTATTTACTTACTCCACCAATGTCAAACTACTGTTAATCCCGTCTGCACCAAAGTACACAGGCTTTTATTTGTCCAGCTCTGAGTTACATAAAATATGACACTTGAAATGTGACACTTTATTGGTTGGTGGCTTGATTAATCGAGAGGACAATGGGTGTTTGATACCAATGGTAATGTTGTGTGTTTCTGTGGCAAAGTGCAGGCCTGAATCAAAATATTTCAAATGTGAATTTACAAAATTGTTATGAAATTCACGTGCAACAGAGCAAACACAACAGAATAAAAACTGCACGGTCTGATGAGTTACCACAAGGTGGCAGCATTGATTTGGTGAATTCCTCCCTCATGATTTATGATGGCCTCAGGAGCAACCGAATGAATCACAACTAATACAATCAATATAAACTCATTATGTTTGAGTTATAGTGCCTCAAAACAGTTGAAATACTAAATCATATGAAATTTAAATAAATAAATAAATAAATAAACATGGAAAATATAACAAACCGGTGCATCGTTGGCAGCAGTGCAGTGTAAATAAAAAAATATATAATTTATGAGTATACTGAGTGTACCATAATAGTTCAAGTTAACGTCAAATATAATTCCTTTGAATTAAAGGTAATTCAAATGACCGGAAACAAGATGTCGACGTTCTATTATGTTTGCGTTGTGTCGCCGAACAGAGCCTCCGGATTCCTGAGGTGATTGGTCCGACTTCCCGTCAGTCACCGGAAGGAGGCGGAAAAGGCGGGGCCAGCCGGAAGTTTCGGTTGGGACGTTGTGTTTTCATCATGGCGGGATGCACGAACATGAAAAGTGGACTCCTCTCGGGCGGCGTTGAGCTACTGGTTTTCGCCCTGCTGCTTTTCTGTCTGCCCCCAAACTCACAGCAAGTCACGGGTAAGAAAGAGCGTCTCTGCTCGTTGACGTGGACACGAATTCCTCCGAGACGTGTCTTAAACCAGTGCCGCTCGGGCTAACTCGTGCTAGCTTGAATGTGGTGTTACTGTAACTGGACGTAACATTACTGTTTTTTAAACCGCTCCATGTCCTTAGTATCACGGTCACTGCTCGGTCATTTCGCCTCATTACAGTTGATAAACACAATATCATTAAAACACTGATATTGGTGAATGATTTGCCTTTAAATCTGCGTCAACCTGAACGCGACGAGCTGATGATCCCGCCCATATGACACTATTCACATGCTATTATTAGAACGTGACTCCCGGTCACAGTCTGCACAGTCTTAATATGAATCTACTTAAAATGTCTCCATCAGTGTTTGTTTGTTTGTTGCAATTACATTGGAAATATTCAATTGATATTTATTTCAGTACGACTCTGTAAACAGATGTGCAAGAATTACAAAGATATATCATTACACCTACTATTGAAATACTGATCATTTAACATCATTTGTTTGTTTCTTTATCAGGGACAATGCAATAAACATAGATCAAATCTGATGTGTTGCACAAAAAGAATATAGCATTTAAGCTCATTTGCGACTCTCGTCCCTGGATGAGCTTTTCAAACGTCACATAAGAAAACAATTACGTATAATTGATCGATAGAAAATATCATAACTGCACTTTACACAGTGATGTGGAGATATACTCTCACGTGTCCGCTATTCCTGCATCGATACAAAGAGAATTCTTTGCAAGAGATCCAGTTTTTAGAAATTGTGAAAGTTAGCAGTTGAAAATGAAAATGCGTATTTGAGATTTGGAGCGTGGACTCACATGGTTCTCATTGAACTGGAGCCACGTGCCTGGTTTCATTACCTCCTGCGACAGAGTTGGTCGATACAGTTTGACTCTCTTCATGTCAGAGGTTTTGTTTGTGGCTCTGTAAAGTAACGTGGTGCAGACCCGGTGTAACACGCTTTCATTACCCAGGTAATAAAAGTCCAGTGATCGACCTGGATGATGGGGAGCAGTACGTTCTGACGGAGTCCAACAGATTCTGCTACCGAAACTCCATCTCGCCCTCGTGGAGGCAAACGTGGACCAAAATTCAGGTAAATAACATGAATGGAGCTCGGCCACACAAAGAGCTCCCGATGGCCATCACGCTCTCTACTTCCCCTCCATCTTGTTCTCTAAGTGAAGATGTGTCCACAGGTCAAAGTGTGGAGCTCCAGCCCGTTCAAGGTGGTGACAGGGGAAGGTGAGGAGGAGCTGCAGGAGCTGGAGCGCTTCAGTGTGTGGAACTGGTTTCAGAGCCTGTTGCGTGAGCGGCACAATGAAACCAGCATCAACATCAGTCTGTTCAGCAAGAAGACGTGTTTCAAGGTCGACCCCAGTGCAAAGGCCCCGTACACTGTCAAGCCTCTTCGCAGTAAGTGAAAGAAAAACGATTGAAGATGTTGTTCATGTTGAATAGATGCAGTAAGTTTTTTTTTTTATCCTCCTGCAGAATTTGACATCTATCTGTTCCTGGTTTTCCTCTCTGGGATGTTGCTGTTCCTCTTTGCAGATTCACTCAGCAGGTAATTTAAACTTCATGGTTATTATTTTACAACATTATTATTTGTATATTATAGGCTAAATAACTTTGATCTCCTCGTGTGAAGGAGTCAAGTTTTCTTCTACTCTGCTGGTATGAGCACAGGCATCATCGCCTCTCTCATCATCCTCTTCTTCGTCTTGGCTCGCTTCTTGCCAAAGGTAGGATTTTCATTTTTTTAACGCAAGCATTTGTTTTAGTCCCCGATTAAAAAATGTTGAATGACTGGATTCTTTGTGTTTGTCGCTTCCACAGAAAAGCCCGTTCTATTTGTTGATTGTTGGTGGCTGGTCCTTCTCCCTCTACGCCATCCAGCTCGTCGGGAGGAACCTTCGCGTCATTTTGCAAGACCACTGGCACATGGCTTTAGGTAAAACCCGATCCTGTGCTCAGACCAAAGCAACGCTCTGCATTTGAAAAGGTAAAACCCAAGTTCTCCAAGACCCCGATGAAGGATTTCTCTTTGTGCATCCTTTCTACGCCAGGTTACATCGGACTGGTGGGATTCATCAGTTTTGCCGCGTGTTACCGATACGGCCCCCCGGTGGACAAGAAGAACATCAACATCCTGTCATGGACTCTGCAGCTGTTCGGCCTGGTTCTGATGTACTTCGGAATTCAGATCCGCCAAGTTGCGTTTGCCATCATAGTGGCAGCAGTGCTGAGCAAAAATCTGGAGTACCCAGTGTCTTTGTTCATCGCTGCATGGAGGTGAGAGTCACCAAAGTGGACACAAGGGGGCGTACAAGCGCTGTGTGTGCAGCCTTCCTGTGTTTGTCAATACAAGCACACATTCATTTTTTGATGCGCATTTTCCCACCAAACTCTTTAACAAATAACCGTTGCAGGAAAGTCAGGGGTCTGACTGTCGGGTGGAAACCGCAGCCTCGCCGCCTGTTGACTGAGGAGGAGTATCAGAGGGAGGGGGAGGAGGAGACCCGACGTGCCCTGGAGGAGCTGAAGGTGTACTGCAGCAGCCCCGAGTTCAATGCCTGGAAAACCGTGTCGAGGCTCCAGTCTCCCAAAAGGTTCGTTTGTACGACTATAAAACGGATCATGACGTCTCTTAGTAACGTGTGATTTGAGCTCAGGTCCAGTCTCGGTGTGACGGGGAGGGAACGATAGCGCTGAAGTTCGCATTTAGAGCCTAATGATCATGATCCACCATTAAGACTCGGTCAGAAAAGCCCAGAATGATCAACAGACCCCTTTAAAGTTAACTTTATCACTAGCATCATTATGGAAATCCACTCTAACAGCCTGGGATCTCAAATAGCATACGTCCTATTTGGATTCGGCTGTTAAGACACAATCGGTCGTGATTGGAACTCGATTGGAACTCCATATTAAAGGTACAGTCTGCAGGAAGTATGTTGTCGTTATCAATGCACCAAAGATCAGTTTTTCAATGACTTCAGGTGAGATCTACTCATAAAAGCATCAGTATAATTCTTTCTTTATTCTCATTTCTGCCAATAAGAACATCAACATGGGACCTTTAGCCGTGTACGTGCCTCTAATGTATATTCTTTGTTTTGATATGTTCTGCTTCACAGGTTTGCTGAGTTTGTGGAAGGCTCGCCGCACCTGATGCAGAACGAGGTGCTGGTCCATACGCAGGAGTACGGTCTCGGCGGATCGTTTTTTGAGGATGAGCTTTTTGACACCGACGACGAGGAGGAGGAGGAGGAGGGGGAAGAGGGCGGGGGGGAGAAGAAGAGGATGCTGACGGACGACGAGGAAGAGGATCTAAAGCCTTTGAAAATCCCAGAGTGAGACGGAGGGCGAGCGCACGGCCGCCGAGACCAACAAAGACATTTATCATCCGGACTGCCTTTCAGAAAGGCGGCGGAACTAAGAGCCCCCGTGCCGCTCCTGGCGAGGAGTCGTAGAAGAATTATGGGATGGATGGACACTTGAGTCCTATGAGCCACTGTGACTGACGGTCCCGAGCAGAACCACGGGGTCGTCAGAGACTTTGCACTGAGGCCGGATCTCCTGCTTATAAAGGAACAGAGGCTTTTCTCGAATGTGCCACTTTGCTCAAACTCTGGCTCTAACGGACTTTCCTCTGAAAGTCAACAGGTGCTGGTAGTTTTATGCGACGATGTTCTTTTAGCGGTAATTAAGTCAAATGTTTTTAGATTTGCCGCGAGAGGGTCGCGCGCGTCACTGTGCTCGCTGCAGTGAGTCGGTCATTGGTTCAAATTCATTCAGGGAGAAAAAGCTGGCTGGGTTCATTTTGATGGATCAGCTGATGTCGAAAGTATTTTGAATAAAAATGTGTGTGTCCACTCTTTTAACTTCTGTCAGATCCAGTTACTGTGTTTGTCTCGTGACATGATGGAAGGTAACAAGGTACAATACTGAGGCACTTAGAGTTGTTAACATTTTATTTATACTGCACTAAATTTATGAGACAGATTTAGAGTTTAAGATGAGGTTTAATTTGCAGAAAATAGGATTGATTACAATTTTACATATGTAATTGAGTTAAAAGGTCCAGTGTGGAAGTTTTTTAATTATTATGCAATTTATTTTTTCTGTTGCCAGAAATTAAATACCCTTACTGTTATTACTCTAGAGTGACAGCCACCATGTTTTGACCGTGGCCCAGAATGGACAAACTAAACATCTGTTTTGCATTTTCATCATTACTGAACACGTTAGATTCTCCGGCGTCATGCTTACAAGGCGAGGGGTAATTTACTGCAACGATCAACTTCACCACCAGATGTCACCAAGTCCTGTAAAATTACACACACACACACAAACACCGGTGCATCTGTGATGTTTCAATCTGACGGATCAAACTGTTCGTCTCATTTGGAAATGTTTGATTAAAAAATAATTCTTCACATTTATTAAGATATTCGGTGTATATTCAGATTTACTTCAAGACTTCAAGACATTTTTTTTTCAAAAATTAGACATGAATATTTCTTTGGTTTGTTTTCAGATGTATCCAAGAAAAATGTATCGATGCAAAATAATGAATTGCATTTTACAGTAATTTAGTCACATAGAAAAGCACCTGAAATTGAGAATGTCTTAAAGTTAATCACGGAGCTTTTGATGAGCAGTGTTTGCAGCTTTTGGGGCATTTTCGCTCGATTACTCGCGAATCGCTTCATCTGTGTATCGTGTGGGAGGACGACAGGTGAATGTTTTTGGACTTTCCAATGAACAAAAAGCAGAGGGCTGAACTCTGTCAAACATGCAACGTCCGCCCGATACTGCTGATTATCACTGCCACAGCAAATGTTTCGATATACTACTACGTTTGGAAATTACTTCAAATCGAAGTTACTACTTTTAAGTTTGACTTTGAAACCCCTGACACTGCTACAACCGTCCCCATGTGACAAACCATATTTTTCATTATGTCAGAAAATTCCAGCCTATCATCACATCCGCACACAAACAGCAGCCTTTTCTTAAGTTCAAATACCAAGAGCTGCTTCTTTGAGTTCCCAGTGGTCTCACGCACCAACATATCACTTCTCTAAACACAGGCTTCTTTTCCATAAAGATCCATGACATTTTATTTTCTCCCCCCTCTGTAGGTTTGTGGGTTGGTTGGATTGAAAAGGCTAAAGAACCAACCCGAGTAGAGGGATGTGGTGCGGCTCGCAGATTTCCCCACTTTCCTTAAAAAAGGTACAATAGGCGATTTTTCTTGTCTTTGTGAAAAACCACTTCTCGATGCCAGTGAATGGCCGTGTTGTTACAAAAGCTGGTAACTGAGACTTTCCTGCCCTCACTCGCTTCTCAGCCGCCACGTGAGACGCCGCCAGACACACTTTCCCAGAAATGTGATGTCACCCACATTCTATGTAACACGCATGGCACGTCTGTCCGTCCTGGGAGCGCATTTCTGTTCCCAGTTCAAAGGGTTTGTGCCCCCCCCCCCCCCCCCCCGCCCCCCCGGTGGTTTTTCCTGACCCTTGCTCGGAGAAGCGGTGGTGTACCATTGAAACTTTAAAGGGTTGTCTATAGACAATTGCAAAAACATGGTGGCACAACATGGCCGCCTCGGATTGAGAGGACTCGTTCTTGATGTAAACATAAAGGACATGGCACGTCAGGAAGTAGATAGTGAGGTACTTTCTGGTGGTCAGGATTACTACAGGTACTACTAAAGGTGCAGTGTGTAAGATTTGGTGACATCTAGAGGTGAAGTTGCATGTTGTATCCATCACCTCACCTTAACCCTGCGGAGCATGCGGGAGATCATACGGTGGCTCTCGGGTGTCGTTAAAGCTCTTACTAAAAGTGTAAAAACATGGCGGCCCCCATAGGGAGGAACCCACCCCCCCCCCCCCACCACCACATTAATGGGCTCATTTAAGGTTCATGAAAATGAAATGAGGAAGAATTTAGGCGATAATGAATGATTGAAAATGTCAGTGTGTTATTGTTTAGTAATATTTTTACACACGTCTTACACACTGCACCTTTAAGTTGCAGCCATCTGACAGACGGATGACATTTAAATGAAACAGGTAAACCGGTAAACAGGTAAACAGGCAAACAGGTAAACCGGTAAACAGGTGTACCTAATCAAAAGGCCGGTGTGGATGCCATATTTGGAGCCTCTCGGTACGAGTCTTGGCCGTGGAGGAAACTGAAAGTGTTTCTCTGAAATCAGACCACTTTCAGTTCATGTCGGAGAGACAGAGCACACGTCACATTCATCCTGTCATCCTTTCCCTTCCCACTCACTCACTCGCTCCGCTCACTGTCAATGAGTCGAAACTGACGAGCCGGGGGCTCGCTGACATTTAGCCCGGCTGCCCCCCCGTCTCTCACCTCGAGGGTTTTTAACATAATCACACCTGCAGCGCTCGCCCTGCTCTCAGGCAGGGAACACCCCACTATCTCTGATGCAAATCTTTGTTGTTGTCTTTTTTGTTCCCCCCCCCCCCCCCAATCACACACTGATACGAGCTGCTGTGCTGATACAAGTGGAAATGTGTTTCCCAGGCATCGGGGGTTGCACATCATTAACAGTATTAAAACATGCACACGCTGCAGCTTTTCCTGAACGCTACTTCCTCAATACACGTCACCAACAGGGACGCCATACATGACATAGGGAAGTGTGCGTGCGTGCGTGTGTGTGTGTGTGTGTGTGTGTGTGTGTGTACGTACTGGGGGGGAGTCCCTTTGATATATGAGTTGACAGCAAACACTGACAACACCATAGTAGCTGGATGTAAAGAGCAGGGAGTTCCCCATCACTCATGTCCTCATAAAGAAATATGAGGCAATCTTCCATCTTGACCATGTGGAATAAAGATAAGACGACTGCGGCTGAATCATCGATCTGGCTCATTTCATGAGCATGTTAAGACATTTTAAAGATACACTATGCAACTTTTTTATTTTATTTCAATGTATGACATTCGCAATTCCAGTGAGTGGATATTTAGGTAAAGATTTTCTATTGTGCGAAATTGGATATGAAAGACTGAAACTATAGAAAACTATACTAATGTTTTTTCGTTGGCGTACAATCACCTCTAAGTTGACACACATTGACTCAGTGTGTGATTCAAGTCACACATGTATCAAGCAGCAACCTCGGATGAGGCCAACACCGAAGTGGAAAACCTTGCAGTTCACAGGGTGGCCACTTGAGGCCGACTCCAAAAGCGAGTCAATGCCCATAGACTCCCATGTTCAAATGGTTTGACTTTAGAGGTGAATGAAACACATTTAAAGCCTGGTACAAACTACAGTTTTGGTCTCCATCAGTCGGGGGAGGGGGGGGGGTGTTTCCGAGTTGCTTCTTTTCATTCTATCGAGATTGGAAATGATTCAAAATGAAGGGGTGTGGCCTCTTGAGCGACACCTGGGCCGATGTGGTGTGTTCTGTGGAAGCTGCGACGGCATCAACCCAGCTCTACCTGTGCTCCGCCTCTCTGTCCATATTTGGCGCCGCTGCCTTGGCAAACCCCCGTGTGGGGAGAGGAGGCGGCGCACAGGCAGCCGCTGCATGTTACCGCCTGTTTGAACTGTTGGGGCTATTTTTCTTTTTGGTGACGCTCGCCGACACCCACTGGGAACCAGCACGGTGCTCATGGACCTGTGGGGGTGAGCAGCACGTCACTGCACTACCACACAACCATTTTGGAAAATTCCCCACAGCTGCTAATAAATCAATGAGTAATTTACAGAGTCTCATAGACTTGAGTGTTTATTGTAGGAATGCTGCGAGTGAATCCTTCATCATAAATCAACAAAAACAACCATTGAGAGCAGGACAATGAGATATTTAAAGGTGAACTGTGACAAATAAACTACGTCTGGGACAGTGTAAAAAAACCCAAAAAAAAACAACAACTCAAAAGCTGAATTTTTCCTCTTATTTGAGACCAACAAAGTGTCCGGCTTTGACAAACAAACATCCGAGAGATGAGTAAAGAAACAAAAATGCACTTTCAGCTGCAGGCTTTCTTGAACTGCAGCGCTCATATATTACTCCACAAAGTCTGTACAGTCGAGACGAATCCTCTGGTCAAACTCTGAACATAAAATAGTTCAGAGGAGCCGAGAGCAAAAAAATAAAAATAAAATAAAACTAAGGTCCAGTGATGGTGGTTAAAATCCAGTGTCGTCAGTATTTGTTGATCCCAAATATTCGCACGCCGTGAAACTGAGGCAGCTTGGGGAGGAGGACGCTGAGCAGCGAGCCCGTGTTGACCAGGAAATGAGTGGCATCGTATTTCGTGTAGAAACTGGCGAGAATGTACCTGCGGAGAGACCAGTGCGTCAGATCCAACATGTCCGCTCAAGTCTCCATTTTCAAAATACCTGATCGAATCGACGCGGCAGACGATATCTCGGCGGTTAAAAGGTGTAGTGTGCAGGATTTCGGGGTTGGCGTTTTGTTGACGTGTCGGTCGACGTGGCTCCAAAACAACAGCGGCAGGACTTGGTTGGTATAATACACAGTAGGAGGAGGTTTGTAGGTGCTGCTCTCTGTCCGGTTAGCCTAATTAGCCCGCTAAGGCCGCTAGCTTCCATTCTCTTTGGGCGTACTATCCCTTTAAGAATTGACACACAGAGTCTTGAGGAATTTGTCAAAAGGTGTCAGGTTAGCGTAAGTGCACTCCTGACACGCTGAGTGGAGCTGTCACTGGATCAGGTAACGATGACTCAAACATTTGCGATAATTTCCCCTTTGATGGTGACACTGATCACCAGCCATTAGCTTTTCTGGCATCCGGCCAAAAAAGACTAGTAATGGAGACATCAAAGAGTTTTACCCTGATGACGATGCGGAGGAAGAAATGAGGACATCGCCACAATCATTCAGAGTTGAGTGTTTTCGAAAGAGGAAGGTTTGCAACACATTCCATCATATTTTTAGAATTTGCTACGGGCCATGAAAATGGAGCGTAGACGGCAGATCGCCCCCGGGCCGCAGTTTGAGTCTGGACGTTAAAGGTGCAGTGTGTAAAATGTCGCTCATTTTTGTCACTTCTAAAAAATCTTACAGAACAATTTAGTACCGACATTTTTTGAATTTAGAATCACCTAAATGTTTTATTTTCCACCCCAGTACCCTTAAATGAGCCCATGAATGTATATTTACACGAGGAGCGGGTCCTCTCTACGGGGGCCGCCATGTTTTTAAAGCAGCCCAGAGTTGACGTACTAAACATCTTTTAAGTTTGAATGACAACTGAGGGTTACTATAGATTCCCCTGCATGCTGGGAAGGGTGAGGCGACGGGTACAACGTGCAACTTCACCTCTAGAGGTCACCAAATCGTACACACTGCGCCTTTAAGTGAGTCAAAACAGACAAGAGTCTAGCATTTAACCACATACTGACGTATAATAAAGAGTGTAAACTTCCTCAAGCAGTAAACATCGAAGCTAAAAAAAATCTTTTTAAATCCACTCACAGGATGATTGGTGAGATGGTGAGGAATTTGCGTGACGAGGTGAACTGGACTCCGTAGTCCATCTGTTCCCAGTGTGTGAGCAGACGCGCTTTGCCTTGGTCCGGCGTCTCGAAGGGGGTTCCCTTCACCGTGTGCAGGAACAGGTACATCACCTGCAGGGGAGACAAAACACGCACACGCGTCACTATCCGGCGCTGAGCTCCCGAGACACCGCCGACATCTACGGATCTTCAGGACCAGGACTCACCAGGTTGTGGATGACGTTGGTGAGGGTCCAGACCAGCGGCACGGTGAAGAAGGGGATGCTGAGCAGGATGATGTGCAGCACGACGGTGAGCAGCAGGTAGGTGAGCCAAATGCCCCGGCTGTTCATCACCCGCGTGTTGGGGTTCACTTCGCTGTGAGCTACACCCACATTCATCTTCAGTGGGGAGAGACGTACGGGGTGAGAGGTCGGGGGACTGGAGGCTGAAGGTGTGCGCTTGCAGGAAGCGCCTGGAGGTGTTTGTTTAACCCAAACACCTTCCCCAACCATCAACATGTGACTCGGGTAACGTATTTACTTAAGGGAATTAACATCTGGAACAACTGTGGCGAAAAAAGATAGAGAGAAACACTGCATTTCTTGAGTTCTGTTTGATATCTTATAAGAAGAAAGGTGCCACGGGCCATTAGGAG
This sequence comes from Chascanopsetta lugubris, assembly GCA_016785325.1. Classification (NCBI taxonomy): domain Eukaryota; kingdom Metazoa; phylum Chordata; class Actinopteri; order Pleuronectiformes; family Bothidae; genus Chascanopsetta; species Chascanopsetta lugubris. The sequence goes on from JAFBJT010109605.1 coordinate 21,177, forward strand.
GCCATTTTGAGTCCACCAGCATGCAGGAGGACCTGCGGTCGACTTCGGTCGTCATTGAAACTCAATAGAGGTTTAGTGTGTCCACTCGGGGGGGGGGACTGTAAAAACATGGCCGCCCGCGTAGAGAGGACCCGCTCCTTGTGTAAATATACATTAATGGGCTCATATATGATTAATAGAAAAAGAAAACATTTAGGTGATTATAAATTCATGGAATTGTTTTGTTTTTTTAGAAGTGACAAAAATGACACACTGCACCTTTAACTTACAAGCGTATTGAATTGACAGCCTATCTGTTAATGTTGCTAGAATAGGAAATTAAAATACAAAAGCAGCATGACATCATCATATCAATACCTGTAACAAGGTGTAAAAAGATATTGTGCAATAAGTTGACGTAAGGACGCTGGTTAATTTCCAGTCTGTATTCATACAGCGAGATAATCTGACCCTATAATCTATCTTGCAGGGATACATTAGACCCAGTGGTTTCTATTTCGGTCCCAAATATGCTGACGACACGAAAAAATAAATATGGTGATGCTCCGCCCGTCTGTGCTAGTCGTGGTGATTAAACGAGCGCTTCCTCTCATCCTTTAGCGTCCTTTAGCAACAACGTTTCACAGCGGGAAAAAAACTATGGCGAACACTAAAGTTCTGCCCTCAACTAAGATATATGTTCACCCTGAACAACAGCACGTCTTGACACGAAGCCAAGACTGTGTAGCTAGTCTATTCACAGAGTAAATGGGCGAGATTAGCGTTAGCCAGCTAGCTAGCTGAGGCTACCCAAAGGTTGTGACATGCTAACGTTTAGCTCAAGTTAAACCCGGAAGTAGCCGGCTACACGGGACAAGTTCAAAAGTTGAAAGCCTTGTGTTCAACGGTGAGAAACTGTCGTGAGCACTCGTGTCCTTCAAAGACGTCAAACTTTAGCCACAGAAAACTTTACCTTCCTCCGTTGTCGTGGCTCACCAGGAAATTCCTTGTTTTTTTCTCTAGCCCCGCCCTCCCGAGGTCCTGCCTCTGCAGGGAAAACAGAAAAACCCTCGGGGCTGCAAAGTCAACGCCTCCTCGAACACAGCACAGGTGAGGACAGGTGAGAAACTGTGCGTTCAGCTTGTTTCTTTTTTCTTTTTTTCTTTTAATGTTAATGACCTTTCAAGAAATTCCCTCAATGCACGAGTGAAGTAAACATTACCTGGAAATCAGCAAAAAGTCCACGAATACATGGATTTCCAGAACACACAAATATTGTGCATTACCTAAAGATACTAATAATAATAGTAGTAGTAGCAACACACATCGGATGGAATGGTGAGGGTGGAAACAGCACCCCTTTCCTCCTTAATATCAAAGAGTGTTTTGTCCTTTAAAGGTGCAGTGTGTGAGCTTTCGGCCATTTTTGTCACCTCAAAAAAGATTACAAAATAATAACATACTGACATTTTCATGAATTCATAATCACCTAAATGTATTTTTCCCCCCATTTATCCTTAAATGCACCATTAATGAGAGGGGTCCTCTCTACAGGGGCGGCCATGTTTTTACAGTAACCCAAAGTGGACATACTAAACATATTTTGAGTTTTAATAACAACTGAAGTCGACCACATGTTCTCCTGCATGTTCAGAAGGGTGAGGGTGAGGTGATGGATACAACATCCAACTTCACCTCTAGAGGTCACCAAATCTTACACACCTTTAAAGTAATTCTTGAAAGGACATTGTTATTGTTATTATTTTTATTAGTAGTAGGAGTAGTAGCAGTAGGAGTTGTAGTAGTAGTAGTAGTAGTAGTATTGTGATAATTATTCTAATGATTAGTATTATTATTGTTGTTATTCCTGCAAAGGGAAATAACCCAAGGAATTTCCACAATACATTAATGCATCTGAAGAATACTTCAAAACCATAACAAAGTACTTGAGTATGTTAATTTCCCAAATGAATGAATGAATAAATAAATTGTATTACAGTACAGACAAACCCTCGTTTGAAGTATTATGATAATAACGATATGGTCAAACCGCTTGAAATGTTATTTTCGCTGACATCCACTTCATTTGATGTTGTCTCATCAAACAGTAACATTTCAAGTTCTCCACCTCATCATGTTGACGGAGCCAAATCAAAGAATGAATTCTGCCCTGCGCTGGATCACAGGTCTGGGGCGTGTTGATGAATGTGAGGGAGGGAAAACACAAACACCTTTTACCCGCACGCTGTGGAGAACACTTCCCTGTAGAGTGAAGTGTGTGTTTGAAGAGATGGAACGAGGAAGTGATGTCAGCGCCACATCACACACATTACATGCGCGTGAAGTTTGCTGAGTCCTCCATCTCTGGATAGCTTTTGATTTGACTTCTTTTTATTTTTTCACTGTTCATTTCCATTTCTTATTCACAGTAGTTTGTTATTCTGCTGCTGCTGTAACACATTCATTTCCTTCAGGGATTATTAAAGGAGTTCTATTCTATTCTGTTCTCTGGCTGCATGTTTGTGATCTTTTCACACGTGATTTTCTATTTTTTTTAATTTTTTTTAAATACATTTCCGCAGGAAACTACAACATAATTGTTGACCTTCCTGCTCATGTCATCCTCTCAGACTTGTTATTATAGACAGTGTTAAATACAGCGACATGTCGGCTTGTTTTCTTTCACCTCATGATGTCACGATGCTCTGAGCTATTTGGGAAAGTTCAGAGAGGAGATGCATCGTCATTTCTTCTATTATGACTGTCCACTCATTCATTAGATCTTATCAATAAAGCTCTGGAGTTTTCTTTTTTTTGGAAACCTCCAGGATCAAAGTGAAATCTAGACATCAAGTCATTCAGAGGACAAACTTCCTCATTGAGCAACGCTGGAGCTTTAACACTGCTGCTTTACTGCTGCTTCCTCCAAACACAACACCTTCTCTTTATTGTTTTACTACTATACTCCGCTGTTGCATCATCTCTCTCTCTCTCTCTCTCTCTCTCTCTCTCTCTCTCTCTCACACACACACACACACACACATACACACACACACACACACACACACACAAGGAGGAAGTGAGCAGGAAGTTGTGGATCTCCAAAGGGCAGCAGGAGTGTTTCAGGAAAGCACAGCTTCCCTCTTATCTCCGAGCGCTCGATGCTCTGGAAACCCATTGACAGAAAAGAGGAGGTGCAGGTTTTGGGATTATTTCTCGTGACTTGTTTTTCTGTGGAACTAAAAAACGCCCAAAACCACGACAGCACACGTGCGGGTGACGATTGATGATTGTTTATTGTTTGTTTTCTGCAGGATCAACGGGTTAAATACGTGAAATGTGAATAAATATGATCAAATAAATACAATAAATAGATAAATATATATGTTCCAGTGGGAGTGCACTGCAGGCGTGGCTGTTTACAAGACAGATAAACACTTTGATCAATGTGATCAAAAAGGCCTATGTTGTGATCCACGGCTGCACGTGGCGGCCGCTCACATGCATTTGTGAGGCGAGCCCTGAGAGTGGCGAGCTGGGTCGCCCATGGCGAAGACTCGGGCGGCGAGGATGGAGAAGGAGAAGAGTCTGTCCGTGGTGTAGTTGCACAGAAGAGCCCTCTGCCAGAGAGGAATGTGCTGAGTCGTCACCTCACTCATGTCGAACTCCTGCGCAATCAACCAACAACAGAGAGATTAGAACCACGAATGGAACCACAGCAGCGTCATGGTTGCTCTCCAGGGGCCGGGTTTAAAGGTGCAGTGTGTGCGATTTCGGTCAATTTTTTTGGGTCACTTTTAAAAAATATAACAAAAAGAATGACATTTTCATGAATCCCCAAAATGTTTTTTTTTTCTTGTTCCCATTTCCCCATCCACCCCCCCCCCCCCCCCATTTTATTGCTACACATAAAAAGTGGCGTGTAATTAACCAGAGTTCATGGGCCATGTTTGCTTTGGACTCTTATTTTCAGACCATCATTCTGCCTTTAAGCTCTCGCGGGCCACGAGTTTGACTCGTGTGTGTGTGTGTGTGTGTGCGTGTGCGTGTGTGATGGCATGTGCATGTGTTTGACCTTCACGTGGTCCACGGCTCCTCTGGACTTCACACAGCGGATCAGGTCCGCGTGAAGTTTCTCCATCGGCGGCTTCACGTCTCTGGCAAACTCAGAGCAGGTCTGGATCCCTGCCACTCTGCTCACGACGGTCATGTAGCTCCTCAGGACGCCCAGGATCTTCCCAATGCACCTCTGGAGATGGAGGGAGGGCAGGTGAATGTCAGGAACTCATTTTCAGTCACTGTATTCTAAGGTGTTATTTGAATATGTCTCTTACTGCAGATGAGTGTTTGAGCGCCGCCGGGTCACACAGGTCGTCCGCCTCCATCCAAGGGAGAGTGAAGTTGAACTTGATCTCCACTTTGGGTCCTTTTACAGCCTGTGGATCATATGATGTGTATGATTAAAAAAAGATAACAGAATAAAGGATGTTTTTGTTTTGCACCCACAGTGATTGTTTAACATTGCGGCTCATTGAATCATTACTTATTGAATGCAAAGGTAAACAGGAGTGATAATGTTTAATATGACATTTCTAATATTCATTCTGCCGATTATTGTTGGTGATGATCGTGTGTGTGTATCTTAATATAAGTTCAGTGATGAAACATGTTTTGATGTTATTCCCATATATAAGTCAATATTCAGTCAGAGGATGATAATGTGATTAAAAATGAAATAATGTAAAGAAAAACGGATCATTTTCATATCTTTACATCAACACGTCCGACTCATTCATAAAACGTTGCAAAATTACAATTCTGAGCGATAATAAATAGTGATGAACAACTGTAAAAACATTATAAAACATAATGTGTGACCAAAAATGCTTAGATGCTGTTTTTTCCCCGATTAATTCGAATCTCAAAATGTTATATCATAATATTTTATGAATGATATATTCATAAAATATTGCAAAAGGCTGACATTTGTGTACACGTACACACTAATACATTATGTGAGGGACCAGAATCTATGTTAGATGGTATATTTCTCAAGTTGTTTTCATTAAGAATGAGAAAAACATGAATGGAATATGACATAAAGATAATTGAGTAGATTGTAGTACACATTTACTGTAAATTCGATATCGTTTTTTTTTTAAATCAACGATAATATAAAACACTCATTAAAATACACTGATCGCACTCACCTGTGCGGAGAAGTTCTTGACTCTGTCGTTGAGCTCCATGGAGCTGCTCCGGACGTCTGCGCATGCGTCCTGCAGACTGCGGCCGGCGGTGGGTGCCGGCGCACTGAGCCAGAGGAGCGCGGCGAACAGAGTGGTGACGGAGAAGCTCATGCTGGGAGTCGGATGTGTGTGTGTGTGTGTGTTTGTTTGTTTGTTTGTGTGTGAGAGGATGAGCAGGTCCCTGTCCCAGATGAACTCCTCTGACTCCAGCCGCCGCTTTTTAAAGGGCCACGGACACGCGCGCCACCAGCGCGTGACTCACCTGAGGGATTTCCTGGGCATCCCTCAGGTGAGTTCACGCAGAGTGCGTCTCACACAGGAGAGAGTGAGACGGACTCACCTATTATGTCATCAATATTCAAAGCGTGGTGACCTATGACCAGCCGGCAGATCCGATCATCGTTTCTGCCCTGTGGTCACAGAGGTGAGTGGGTGAGAGGGTGAGTGGGTGAGTGTTACACACTGACCCGCCAGTCAGCAACAGTATCATCACACTGCGGATCATTTGAATGGGACTCACCGGAGTTTCAGTGTTGATGTGAGATGAATCGTCAGCATGTTGTGTGATGATGAAGATGAAGATGAAGACTTGGGACAGAGTTTCCCATTACCAGAGAAAAACCTCTGCACTTCAGCTGAATGACAGGAGGAAACAGATAAGGGAAAGAGATGTGATGTAATCAAACTTCCTATGTTTCCCAATGTGTGTGTGTGTGTGTGTGTGTGTGTGTGTGTGTGTGTGTGTGTGTGTGTGTGTGTGTGTGTGTGTGTGTGTGTGTGTGTTACCTTGAACATTCAGACAATTTACTCAGTATAATTAATTAACTAAATTAATAAATTACTTAAAGGTGCAGTGTGTAACATTTGGGTCATTTCGATCACTTCTATCAGTAAACAAAAATGACAAAACAATGAAAAACGGACATTTTCATAAATGTGAACATTTTCATAAACATTTTAAATTGAATTAAATGTTTTTTTTTCTATAAGCCTTAAAAGAGCCCATTAATGTTTATTTACATGAGGAGTGGGTCCACTCTACGGGGGCCGCCATGTTTGTACAGTAGCCCAAAGTAGACGTACTAAACATCTTTTGAGTTTCATTGACAACTGAAGTCACATTGCACCTTTAATAAATAAGACAGAATGAATGCAAATGAATGCATATGAGAAATCACGAGTAAATACATGTGAAACCTGTGAATTAAAGGTCCAGTGCGTATAACTTATGTAAAACGATTCCTACTACTATTGTAAGTTAGTCCGTTTTTTTTAAGTATAAGAAAATAAATTCTATATTTGACCTAAATCTACTGAAAATAAAAACTAGGTCAATACAAACCAAAACAACGTTTGTTAAAAGTGAATAACGATACAGGCTCTTTGAGCAACACTAAAAGACAGAGTGCTGGTGCTGCTCTTGAACACACCCCCGCTCCTCGGTGTTGTGGATGGAGTGAGCATGGACTCCTGCGAGCTGCACAACCATATTTCTACAATAGGTCGGTGTCAGGTTGACTTTTTACGCTCTGAGGTGTTTTATTTAAGAGACACCGGATCCTCAACATTGCACCTGTTGTCTGTGTTTTCACTGTGTAGTCAGTTTTTGGAATCAACATTCCTCTTGTTTTGCTACGATGTTCCTGTTAGCTCGTTTGGCTAAATGCTAACGGCAACTTAGCTGACTGTTGCCTAAAGTGAGTCGCCGCTCTTGCACCCAAAGATGATTAATACAACTTTGAACACACATTTTAGTCAGAGACTTTGAAAGCTTGGAAGCGGAGGATTCTTATAATCGCTCCAGTCAAACGTTAGCTTTCAGGAGTTAGCTACTGCTACCCAAGCTAATGCTAACAGCTATGCTAGCAGTGTGAAGAATCAAAACAAAGAGTAAATGTGTGTGTGTGTGTGTGTGTATATTGTATCTTCAGTGTTGGTTGTAGCCCGGATGTGGGACGTAAATAAAACAAACAAACAAACAAACGGGGCGAGAGGAAATGAATATAACAAAATAAATCCATCAGAAATGTGAGCTGTGTTTGGGGAAGTAACAAGTGTAGTGACACTGCACCTTTAAGATGCTCCATGTGTCAATTCATGACACAAATAACCGAATGTGCATCCCATAACAATCCTCATCTGTGCATGTTATTGAATCTGAATTGGCACTGTGTTTTAAATGGTTATAATTCAGCAACAATACAAATAAATGTGGACCGCTGCCGTGACTCTGCAGGTTGACTGAGCTCCACTCATGATGAACTTTGACGGCCTTGACCCCGGGATGGGAGACTACTCACCCAGCCTTCATGGGACCCTGGAGCCCGGTATGGAGCCCTCCCTGGATCCACACCTCAACCCCAGCCTCCTGCAGGGCGTGGAGCTGGATCCAGAGGCGCTGGCTGGGACGGTTCCCGAGCCGGTGCACCTCATGGAGGGGATGTTCTCTGAGCTGCACAGCGCCGTGTCCGAGGTCGGCATCCCGGTCACGGCGACGCACTTCGACCTGCAGGAGGAGATGCTCTGGATGGGAAACCACAGAGTGAGAGCCGTGATCATGGAGCGATAGACTTGTCTCCAAAGCGGACATGTTTTTTTTTTTAATCATTTTTCCTTTTCATCCAGGGCCACGTGACCTCGTTCTTTGGACCGACAATGGGCCGGTATTCGTCTTTCCAGGTGCACTCGACGGACGACATTCGCCACATTCAGAGTTTGGAGACAGGGGTGCTGTTCCTGTCCAAAAGCAACCTGAGGTGCTTCACCCGCGGAGGATTTGTAATGTTCGATTACCCGTGAGTGTCCCGAAAGTAGCAGCAACCAGTGAACTGAGATTCATCACATCAAGCGATTTCAGTCCAAGGTTGTTAATGTTACACTCGTGTTTTCCAGGATGGAGGAAGGCGCTGACATGCACAGTCTCATCATGACCGACAACAACATGATGCTCATGGGCGGACTACAAAACTATGTGGTCGAAGTCGACCTGAACACTGTTCAAGAAACTCAAAAGGTGGGCTGAGGTTGACCATCGTTCACGTGTGCTCTTCTGGTGCAACTCTGAAATACTTGAGAGAGCGTTGTTGTTTTTCGATAGTTCACAGTCGAAGTCCCCGGAGTGGCAATAATGCGTCAGACCAGTCGTTTCTTCTTCTGTGGTCACACGTCCGGGAAGGTGCGTATGAACTCGATGACATCACTTTGCGAAAGAGGTTTTTTAAAATGTATTTATTTATTTTTGAACTCCTGTTCACCCTCTGCTTCACAAATGCAGATTACTCTTCGGGACCTCCGCAGTTTCAAGACGGAGCACGAGTTCGACGCGTTCTCGGGCAGCCTCTCCGACTTCGACGTCCACGGCAATCTCCTGGCCGCCTGCGGCTTCTCCAGCCGGGGACTGAACGGATTGGCGTGCGACCGCTTCCTCATGGTGTACGACCTGCGGATGATGCGAGCCGTCACTCCCCTTCAGGTGCACGTGGACCCGCTCTTCCTGCGCTTCATTCCCACCTACACCTCGCGCCTGGCCATCATCTCGCAGACAGGTATCGGCCGGGGGCAGCTCCGCACCGCCGCTTCGCCTCTTTGTCGACTCGCATGTCACGTGACGTCGTTTACCGTGTGCTGCTCCCCCCGCCCCCCGCCCCCCCCCCCCCCCCCCCCG
>JAFBJT010109607.1:0-2500 GCA_016785325.1 Chascanopsetta lugubris
GTCTTAAATGCTAGATTTTATTTAACCTCACGAAGATATTTTTCTTTTGCTTGCTTAATGGTGACCAAAAAATAAACCAAATAAAATCAAGGTTATGTCATGCTTCATTGATATTATGATAATGATAATAATAAACATGGATGACTGACCAAAAATGAATAAATGAGCTGAGGAAGTCCAAATACTTTATACTTTATCTGCCCAAGCCAATTTTAGACATAGACAGAATTATCCACTAGGTGGCAGCAAAGCCCTGTAGTGATAGGGGTGATGAGGTAAATTAGAAAAATGTTGAAAAGATGTTAAGACATAAAAATCATATGAATGTGATAATTCTAAGAATGAAAAAAACAAATAAAGAAATGCAGCTGTTTGGTTTAACATCCAGACTTTATTGTTGTGAGAGAAGCTGTAGCTTTATTGACATGATGAACAGCTGATGACACGCTATCCAAGTATCAAATATCTAATGCTTTTATGATTATCATCAAGTGTTTTTGCCTACATTAAGCCTTCAATCTTTATTATCATAGTAAGCAAAGCAACATCCTGGCACTTACACACACACACACACACACACACACACACACGTCTCAGATGCATCAGCTCTCCAGATTTCAGAGCTCCGTCTCCGCTGGAGCTCGACCTCCCGGCTGATCCACAGCCTCCAAACTCATCTCTGAGCCTTCTGCCTCGTGTCGGTGAGACACCCCAACACCTTGGTCCCCTCGGTCCTCTTCGTCCTGCAGCTCCTCATCCATCTCCAGCAGCTCTCAGGAAATGAAGTTGGTCTGCGGGACGATGCTCTGCACTTTGTGATCGGCAGGGTTTGCAGCCGCCTCGTAGTTACAGATGGTCACTTCGTGTCTGTGAGCCTGTGAGACATCAGATATCAGCTGATATCACACGCGTCGCGATTCCACTCGAGGTTGGGACTGACCTCGGAGTATTCGCCCCGCAGTCCGATGTAGTAGATCCTGGTGCTCTCTGCTCCAAAGTTCTTGGAGATGTGGATGGAGAGGTGGTGAACGCTGGAGAACCGAGCGATCCTGAAAGCACAACTCTGATTTGAGAGGCGTAACCACATTACAATGAGATGAGTGAGTGAATGGATCCTCATGGTCTCACTTGGTGGGGTACTCCAGCAGCGCCTCCGGATCTCTGTTGAGTCGGAACACTTGTTCGGGTTCTCTGCCGGTGGCATCGAAGGACATCTGAGGAATGTTTTTATACCTAGAATCAAAACAGTCAATCCATTTGTAGCAATGTTCCTTTTCGATATTTAAACTTCAAAACAATGTGATCATCGGGCAAAATAAAGGTTTAAACTTATCCTATCTTTACTCATAGTTTTGAAAAATAGTGATACTTTAAAAGAGTGGGACTGAGTGTGTCCCGTGTGACCTCCCTGAGCCCTGGTTAGCACATACACTCACAGTCGTATCTCAGCAGGATGAGACTCGTCGTCCTCCCCGGAGATGATGAGGCCTTTCAGCTTCACGCTGCCTGTGAAACTGACAGAGACGCAAACAAGCCACTCAGCTGTGACGGCCGACGGACGCGGAAAAGTGAAAACCCAAAGTGAGAGGGGAGTCACTTCGGGTCTCCCATTGCAAACCTCAGAGGAGATCGTCACAGTATTCTATTCTACTGAAGCGCAAGAGGTGTGGATGTGCTTCATGGGTCCGTCTGAACTATGATTTCACGCTGAAAGAGGTCAAAGGAAAAGGTGTCAGCACTTACGGGATGTTGAACAGCAACTCTTCATCTGCGTCACTTTCTACAAACTAGGAGGAGAAAACAAAAACATATCGTTATCAATAAGTGAAGAGATGACGACAACAATAAAATACACAAAGACAAAAAGTAAGAGCTTGATCTGAACTGAAAAAGAATCAGATAAAAGCCCTCCATTGGAAATCCAACGATATGAATGGGACATAAATCAATGAAATCTCAACTAAAGCCTCTTATAATCTTTATTTTAGTAAATGCATTTTAACCGAATTTGCTATTACCAGCTCTTGTTCACAGTGCACTAGTGGAAATCCAGTTAACTATCACTGTGCATATTAAATACAGTAGAAAACTTAAAACAGCTGGGATTCTCAAGGAAGTTCTGCGTATCGAGAGCCTTCTCTTTAACTGTGGTTTCCAAGCAGGTTTGTGGACGTTCATTTGCAACAAGCACTGAAAATAATGACACACTCCCAAAGGAGGAGCCGCTCTAAATGTTAAAGTGTGTGTCTCAGGTCTGTGTGTTGGCATTTAGCTGAGTTACTGCTCCTATATTTGACACATGCAACATAAGTTACAGCGAACACGAACTCCATAAGATTACTGGTTAATTTAAGACTCAAGTCCCATATAAATGGGCCAAGCTGCTGATTTTATTCCTAGAATCTAAATCAAACTGCATAATATTACGATGTCTATGTATCGGCGACGTTACTTGAGTTTTATTTGTTTAAAAAACTGTAAACCACCCCAGAGAAGCAGC
>JAFBJT010109607.1:7500-13638 GCA_016785325.1 Chascanopsetta lugubris
TGATACGACATGAAGAATAACAAAAACATTTAAACGCACGGCACTGTGAAGATATTCAGCCGTCATTGCGTGAAACAGTGGTGGTGTTTGGGAGCACTCTGGTGCCCCCTGCTGGGGGACAGTGGCCACTCACAGTCGATGTTGTTCTGGAGGACACGGATACACTGCTCGTACAGGGTCATCATCTTGGGCAGATACGCCGTCTTGGATCCCGAGTACACCACCATCTTGGAGTTGAAGCGCTTCCCCGTGAAGCCGGCGTCCTCCTCGTCGTTGAAGACCGGGACTGAAGGGACAGACGGAGCACATTTAGACGTTCACGCTTCTGCTCTGTTTTCATAAATCAGGGGTGTCCAAGCTGTGGCCCGGGGGGGCCGAGTGGGGCCCAAGGGCCGGGGGGGGGGGGGGGGGGGGGCCTTTACCTTTGCGTCTCTGTGGGGACAGCGGCGTGACGTCGATGGAGGGCAGCGGTCTGTAGTTGGGCTGAATCGCCGGCAGAGGGATTTCAGGGAGCGTGGGGACGGCTTCCACCACCTGTGCAACAAACAGGAAGTGGATCTCACTTTTCAAAATAAGACAAATGTGGGGCAAACAGCCGTCGACCGACACAGTGGCGGAGGTTTAGTGAAAAGCACAGTGTGGAGGATTCGATGACGTAAACATCATCCGAAAGTTCTCGAGGGTTCATCTCCTGCAACTAGGCCACTAAACTTTACTTTGAAAAGGACAATGAATAGAGTGAATAATCATGTTTTTGCGACGATGACCACAGAGGCAGAGAAATCACACAGCCTCGTCTTGTTTCATTTGAGCCTCAAAATCGACAAGGTTGCAGCTTAATCTCTGAACCAGCTGCTGTTGCTAGGAAACGGATACTACAAAATAAAAGCACGACGGACTCAGGGACACGAAGGTTCAATCGTGTCCTGAAAGACTCGCAGATCTGATTAGATTTCCTTTCCTTTTTCTTATGTGGAAGAGAACTGATTTAATGCAAATGTGATCAATTATAAAAATGAATTCTTAAAGGTGCAGTGTGTAAGATTTTGGTCATTTTTGTCACCTCTAAGAATATTACAAAACAATTACATACTGTAGTTTTCATGAATATATAATCACCTAAATGTTTTTTTTTTTCTTCATAACCCTTAAATGAGCCCATTAAAGTATATTTACATGAGGAGTGGCTCCTCTCTACGGGGGCGGCCATGTTTTTACAGTAGTAAAAGTGGACGCACTAAACATCTCGAGTTTTAATGACGACTGAAGTTGACCACAGGTTCTCCCGCAGAAGGGTGAGGGTGAGGTGATGGATACGACATCCAACTTCACCACTAGAGGTCACCAAATCTTACACACTGCCCCTTTAATAAAGTGTATTATTGCGTTTGTTCTCACCCTCTTTCGTTTCTCGGGTTTCGGCGCGGCTGCGGATGAACTGGAGCTCGAGTGCGGCCTCTTGTTGCTCTGAGCGCCGTTGGCTTTGCTGGACTTGGAGGAGGAGGAGGAGGAGGGGGCAGGGGGCGGGGCCAGTGGGGGGGCGGCGGCGGCGCGTGTTTGATGGGAGGATGACGACGTGGAGGACGAGGAGTGAGAGGGGCGATGCTGCGAGGAGGAGGAGGAGGAGGAGGAGGAAGGCTTCTTCTTCTTCTTGACGGCTGTGGGGGCGTCGTACGTGAGGAAGGACTCGAAGGACATGGTGGGAATCTCAAAATGCTCCTCCTCCTCCTTTGTGGGAGAGTCCTTTGATGCTCGTGGTCGCCCTGGAAACACGATGACATCACAACCAGGAGAATTAATGCTACATCCATCCATCCATCCATCCACTGATCTATCCATCCATCCATCGATCTATATCAGTCCATCTACCATCCATCTACGAATCCATCTACCATCCATCTACGAATCCATCTATCCATCCATTAATCTATCAATCCATCCATTGATCTATCAATCCATCCTCTATCCATCCATCCATCCATCAATCCATCCATTGATCTATCAATCCATCCATTGATCTATATCAGTCCATCTACCATCCATCTACGAATCCATCTATCCATCCATTGATCTATCCATCCATCCATTGATCTATCAATCCATCCATCAATCTATATCAGTCCATCTACCATCCATCTACGAATCCATCTATCCATCCATTGATCTATAAATCCATCCATTGATCTATCAATCCATCCATTGATCTATCCATCCATCCATCAATCTATATCAGTCCATCTACCATCCATCTACGAATCCATCTATCCATCCATTGATCTATAAATCCATCCATTGATCTATCAATCCATCCTCTATCCATCCATCCATCCATCAATCCATCCATTGATCTATCAATCCATCCATTGATCTATCAATACATCCATTGATCTATCAATCCATCCTCTATCCATCCATCCATCAATCCATCCATTGATCTATCGATCCATCCATCAATCTATATCAGTCCATCTATCATCCTTCTACGAATCCATCTATCCATCCATTGATCTGTCCATCCATTGATCTATCAATCCATCCATTGATCTATCAATCCATCCTCTATCCATCCATCCATCCATCAATCCATCCATTGATCTATCAATCCATCCATTGATCTATCAATCCATCCTCTATCCATCCATCCATCCATCAATCCATCCATTGATCTATCAATCCATCCATTGATCTATCAATCCATCCTCTATCCATCCATCCATCCATCAATCCATCCATTGATCTATCAATCCATCCATTGATCTATCAATCCATCCTCTATCCATCCATCCATCCATCAATCCATCCATTGATCTATCAATCCATCCATTGATCTATCAATCCATCCTCTATCCATCCATCCATCCATCAATCCATCCATTGATCTATCAATCCATCCATTGATCTATCAATCCATCCTCTATCCATCCATCCATCCATCAATCCATCCATTGATCTATCAATCCATCCATTGATCTATCAATCCATCCTCTATCCATCCATCCATCCATCAATCCATCCATTGATCTATCAATCCATCCATTGATCTATCAATCCATCCTCTATCCATCCATCCATCCATCAATCCATCCATTGATCTATCAATCCATCCATTGATCTATATCAGTCCATCTACCATCCATCTACGAATCCATCTATCCATCCATTGATCTATAAATCCATCCATTAATCTATCAATCCATCCATTGATCTATCAATCCATCCATTGATCTATCAATCCATCCATTAATCTATCAATCCATCCATTGATCTATCAATCCATCCATTGATCTATCAATCCATCCTTTATCCATCCATCCATCCATCAATCCATCCATTGATCTATCAATCCATCCATTGATCTATCAATCCATCCTCTATCCATCCATCCATCAATCCATCCATTGATCTATCAATCCATCCATTGACCATCTATCTATCCATCATAAATCCATCCTCTATCCATCCATCGATCCATCCATCTATCAATTTATATCAATCCATCAATCATCATCTACGAATCCATCTATCCATCCATTGATCTATCAATCAACCCTCTATCATCCATCCATCTATCAATCTATATCAGTCCATCTATCATCCATCTATCCATCCATCCATCAATCTATTGATCCATCTATCCATTCATCCATCTATTGATCCACCTATCCATCCATCCATCTATTGATCCACCTATCCATCCATCCATCTATTGATCCATCTATCCATCCATCCATCCATCTATTGATCCATCTATCCATTCATCCATCTATTGATCCATCCTTCTATTGATCCATCTATCCATCCATCCATCCATTGATCCATCCGTCCATCTACATATACACTCACCTTCATCTCCTCCCTTCTTCTTCTCCTCCCTCTTGCTCTCTGACTTCCTGTTGTGTTTGACAGGTTTCTGTCCTGGACTCTGTCGTCTGTCTCTGTCTGCTCCACGTTTCTTCCCTTCATCTCCTCCTCCTCCTCCTCCTCCTCCTCCTCCTCCTCCTCGATCACTACTCGCCTCTATGTGGCGTTGCCGTCGCTCCTCGTCGCGCTCCCGGTTCCGGTCGCCGTGGTGATGGTTCTTGCTGGGCTCTCTGTGCGGTTTGGTGTGGCGGACTTCTTTGCGAGGAGGAGGTGGCGGAGGAGGAGGAGGAGGGGGCGGGGGAGGGGAGGGGCTGAGTTCGGGTTCAGGTTCTGGTTCTGGTTCGGGGCTCTCGTACTCGTCCGAGTGGTAGCCTCCTCTCGGCGGGGGGCTGTAGTGCTCGGGCGGCGGGGGCGAGGGCGAGTAGTTGGTGTGGTAGCCTCTCTCCTCGTCCTCCTCCATGTAGGAGGGCTCCTCCTCGGGGGACGGCTCCCGGGTCAGTCTGTGACCCCCCCCCCTGTCGCCGGCCTCCAGGCCCCGAGAGTGAGAGTGGGACCGAGGGGCTTCTCTGCCGTGCATGTTGGGTCTGAGGGGGGAAGATGGAAATATGAATTTATATAAATATAAATATCTATATATATATCTATATATCTATATATATATATATATCTATATATATATATATATATATATACACATACATACATACATATATACAACACTGTAAAGATTCATTTTGTATCATTATAATTATCGTTGATGATGATGATAGTACATCTTAATTATGATAATTATGTTATTTCCTGCTCCTCTATACCTAAATGTTCCTGACATGTTGTTGTTGTGGTTGTTAATGTTGTTGTTGTTGTTGTTGTGGTTGTGGTTGTTAATGTTGTTGTTGTTGTGGCTGTGGTTGTTAATGTTGTTGTTGTTGTTGTGGTTATTGTGATTGTTAATGTTGTTGTTGTTGTTGTTGTTGTTGTTGTGTTCACGTGTGACTCACACGGTCTGACATATAAAAGACAAAACCAGATTTTCAGAACATTTTCCAGAGTTGTTAACGAGCTGGTGGCTTTTACCCATCACAGTGTTTGTTGTCATTTTTTTTAAAGACACAAACAAACAACAGTGGTGAGCAGTGCTTTGGATTAAAGGAGCCTGAGGTCAGTGAATGGCCTGAGGGTCTGATGAGGGACAGTTGACGAGCAGGTGAACAGAACTCCACAGAACCTGTCTGCAGACTGAGGAACCAGTTTCTTCCACTTGGCCACGAGACTTTTCGCCACTTCTCCAGCGACGTCATGTTTCCTGAAGGAGTTCACAGTCTTCCCCACTCCAGTTTCCTGTCACGGATCAGAGGACAGTCAACACACCGGACGCTCCTTTCATGCATTTGTAGCATTCAAGCTAAGTGTGCAGGATTGTGTGACACCTAGTGGCTCACTAGCTAACTTCTGTTTTATTATGTGCACCTGGATTTTATGTGAGGCGCACTGAGTTGCCCTGTGTACGAAATGCGCTATACAGATACAGCTGCCTTGCCTTAAAGGTGCAGTGTGTGAGATGTGGTGACCTCTAGAGGTGAAGCTGCGTGTTGTGTCCATCACCTCACCCTCCTGAACATGAGGAGAACCTGTGGTCGACTTCAGTTGTCATTAAAACTCAAAAAGATGTTCAGTGCGTCCACTCTGGTCTACTGAAAAAATATGGCGGCCCCCATAGAGAGGACCCGCTCCTCATGTACATATACATTGTGGTGATTATAAATTCATGAAAACTACAGTATGTAATCGTTTTGTAATATATTTTAGAAGTGACAAAAATGCCCCAAATCTTACACACTGCACCTTTAAAAACATTACAGGAGGTTCGGCCTACATATAGGAGCGAATGTCGTCGGTTTATTATCAGGGTTTCTTTTATTTTGATGGTTGTTGTCGTATCTACAGCAGCGCGACGACTCGGCTGATATCTGCCACAAAACTCACCGAGCCGTCACTCGGCACTCGCGGCTTCGATGCCTTGCTCAAGGGCAGTTTGAGCAGTTTCACAAACCATGAATGGAAAAGGATATTTACTCACCACCAGAATGTCCACGGTCATGGGAAGTTCCTCCAGACGTTTGAGCGTCTTCAGGAGCTGCACACGACAGAAGGATTAAATATGAATGAGTGAATAAGGAACATTTCAGTCAATAAGGACCCGTTCTTATCTTCTGTCTTTGTCGCTTAATTTCCATGAAACTCACTGGAGGGTTGGGTTGGGGGGTGGGTTGGGGG
>JAFBJT010109607.1:37884-40384 GCA_016785325.1 Chascanopsetta lugubris
TGGAGACCAACTCAGCCCATCCGCGTCTTGTAGCCTCTGCACACAGCGCCTCCCCCCTCCCCCCACTCACTATCTTTGCCTTCAAAATAAAAGTCCCACATTAGAAAACCACGCCCATTCATTTTTAGTCCAATTTGCTTCATTTCTGAGCAGAATGGAACTGCTTGTATTTATTGAAATGGACTGGTATTGTCTACAAAACAAAACGTATTTTCTTAACTACTGATTATAAAGTTACATTGTTCTCTCATCCATTAGAGTTTCTTGGTAAGAATGTGTTTGGAGCCACCATAACTGAAATAAAGACAACATACAGAACAACTTGATGAATAAACATCCCATAAGAGGTTTGCAAACATTTCATCCAATGATAGCCACGTTTGTTTCGCCCCCCTCCCGATAACAATCTTTGATAACCCCCCTCCCCCGGACAAACAATCGGCCACCTCTGGGTCAAAGCCTAACTTTACGACACGCGACCTCATGGCTGCTTCGGCGCGGTTGTTTTGCTTCCCGGCGTCCGTGAGCTGATGAAACGCCAAAGTCCAGTCCCGGCTCTGATCGCACAGGAAGACGCCACCGCGGCTGTAAACACTCTTACGCCGTTTCGCTGCTCGTGAGAGTGGAATTAGCGCAAGGCTTGGAGCTACTCAGGAGCGAGAGGATGGCAGCAGCAGCAGCAGCAGCAGCAGAGTCTCTCTCTCTCTCTCTCTCTCTCTCTCTCTCTCTCTCTCTCTCTGCATCAGCTCCTGTCTCATCGCTGACGCTCTGTCTTTTGACGCAGCAGCGCTATTGTTGGTCGGAGCAAGAAATTCATGAGCAAGGACCGAGATGCTCCGTCTCTTGGAGACGTGGAGCTCCAAGGACGCTGGTGCTGTCGGCCTCACGTTGAAGCAAACATGCAGTGTCGACGTGGGGGGGGGGGGGTCCTCTCTGTGGAGGCCGCCATGTTTTTACAGTCGTAAAAGTGGACGTACTAAACATCTTTTGAGTTTGAATGACAAGTGAAGTCTAATTTAACGGTACATTGCGTGGTATTGTCAAGTCTACAACAGATGTATATTATATAATATTCCTGCTCTAAGTTAGCGCACTGCAGCTCCTTAGAAGTCCTTCCAGGGTTGTTGGACAGTGGGGGGGGCGGCGGGGGGGGGGGGGCAAATTTGACTGATGTTTGGGGGGGGGGGGGGGGGGGGGGGGGGGGGCAACTTTGACAGCTGTGTTTACAAAAGCCGACCCACACATTTGATATATTAACAGCAAAGTTTGACATTATTTTCAAAATATTTGCCCTGGGTGGGCTGGAACCAAATACCTTTCCTTTCTCTGAACAGCTGAATGCACTAACCCACTGCAGCACAGAGACTTTGCCTTAAAGGGGTATTCTGTGATGTGGTGGGGTTGTACGTTGCGGCTGAGTACCCCTCACTTCACACCCCCCCTGCGGACGTGCAGGGGAACCTATGGCAGCTCTCACTTAGATCTGATACTGATGTTAATGCGTCTTAGAGAGGAGAACGTAACACTGTGTACTTTCACTCATGGCTGAGTGTGCAGACATCTGCAATATTCCTATTCATCCAATGGAAATGGAGGATTTCAGCTCGATTGCACACACTGCACCTTTAATCTTCTTTAGCTTGAATTGTATTTACAATTGTTTTTTGTACAATTTGTACAATTATTGTACATTTAGCTGAAATGTAACTCAGGGAACTGAACAGACACCAGATCACCGGTTTGGAGGCTCCGGTTCTTTGGAACACAACACAACATGTGACATCATCGTGGACTGACACTCGACACCGTTGGAACTAAGGGAGATAATCATATGTCACATACAGGAAAACAACAACAACAACGACTCAAATGAACTTTCATAAGCCACGTAGACAACGTCTTGTGATCATCCACGCGCTTTTCACTGAGGGACACATACAGATGAATAATAATGATAATAATCTTTATTTAAAAAGCACCTTTTAAGACAAAAAAGTGCTTCGCAGAAACAATGCAGATCAAGCTTAGAAGATATTGTAGCAAACAAACCAGGATGAGATAAAGAATTTTCATACACTAAATAACAGAACTGAAACAGAAAAATATTAAAGTTCAGAAAATGAATCAAATGTCAGTCAATTAAGCTCGATTATTATGCCTTTGTTTTTTCTAAGAACTGTTGACATCACAACTTTCCAATTTATTTTCCATTCGGTTCAGAGTGACTCATCAAATGTTTACAACTTCTATAAATGTACAAATGTAAGTAGAACAAAGAAGTATGAGCGCTTGTTGGCTTCATGTGCTCAGTCACGAGTGGGGGTCGGGTCGGGTCGCGGGTCCGATATGAACGGGTTCGGGCGGTTGCGGATTTGACTTTGAAATGATGACGAGTCATCACCGTTAGCTTCGCAGGTATGAGTTGCCAAGATCTATACAACGCTGTCTCCAATGAAGTGGTAGCGCCACCTTGTGTTACAACCAAGAAGTACGACACAGT
>JAFBJT010109607.1:45384-51857 GCA_016785325.1 Chascanopsetta lugubris
TCAGTTTGAATGACAACTGAAATTCTAACATAGTTTCTCCTGCATGATCAGAAGGGTGAGGTGATGGATACAACATGCAACTTCACCACTAGATATCATCAAATCTTAAACACTGCACCTTTAAGGGGTAATTTTTCTTTTCAAATTAATTTATTCTTTTGTCTTAAGAAAAAGATCAGCAGAGTTAGGGTTAGTCCTAGAGGAATTGTCCTTTGACTTGTTAGGTCACTGCCATAAGTCTCTGTGGCGCAATCGGTTAGCGCGTTCGGCTGTTAACCGAAAGGTTGGTGGTTCAAGCCCACCCAGGGACGATAACCTCTTTGAATGTACTACTCAAACATTCAGCATATTGTCATTACACTGTTAACTGACATTGTTTGGTGAAAAATGCTCAACGTTGCGACAGTTACTCTAACAAACATTAACTCCAGGGTCGTTGGCGACCGTTATCTCTCTGTTGGAAAACAGTTGATCATCTTATCTAGTTGCATAATTACAGGAATGACACTATTGTCATTCTACTACTGTAAGATTTTTCCCCTGTAAAGTCCTTTTCATTCATGAGATATTCTGAGCAATCAGACTATTCCAGTCAATATATCTGACACGCACGGATTTTTAAATGAGTTAAAGGTCGTCCCTGGGTGGGCTTGAACCACCAACCTTTCGGTTAACAGCCGAACGCGCTAACCGATTGCGCCACAGAGACGTGGATGTGGGACTAAATGGAATTTTCAGCTTTTTCAAAATTCAGTTAAATACACAGTGTAATGTAGAAACATTCATAAGCAAGTGGTTTGTGTTGTGGAGAGAAGATTAGGATTGTTAACGTCAGTAGTGGCGGCTTTGCCACCCAGAAGCCGTTCAGAGGAGTGATATATTCTTCTTAAAGGTCGTCCCTGGGTGGGCTTGAACCACCAACCTTTCGGTTAACAGCCGAACGCGCTAACCGATTGCGCCACAGAGACGTGTGTTCGAAGGTCAAACGGGTGTGTACCTGAAACCAATGTTACAAAATTTTCCCAGACCTTTTTTCATCTTCACAGAGTCATATGCCATAGTGATACTTCAGTAGTCAATTTAAGGGGTGTGTCTCCTTGATTACGTCAGAGGGGGGTTAACGCCCACAGATGACACCTTTACCCAAGGTGGACCCCCGGCCCCTCAGTGCTCCAACATGTCGTGATGCAAGGGTTAGGGTTAGTGTCTCTAGCACAGATAGAAACATCACATGTTGTTAGTTAGAGTTAGAGGTTTGTCTCTGGGAAACACAGTGACTCCTGTCAGAGGAGTGAAACCTATAAAGTCAGTGATTTTTAATCCAGGGATAAAGAGAGAGGTCAGGATTAGCTGAGATTCAGAATCGTCCTCTTACTCGTGTCACCAGGGGCCTTGTTAGCAGACGGAGCGGAGGAGCCCACAGAGGCCTCTGCTCCTGCTGACGTCCCCTGGACTCATGGTTTCCAACAATTAGAACTGGTTGTGAGAGTTCTACATTTTAAGATGTAAAGAGGACACTCGTCCCTGGGTGGGCTTGAACCACCAACCTTTCGGTTAACAGCCGAACGCGCTAACCGATTGCGCCACAGAGACTTGGATGCAAGATTAGATTTAATTTTTGCGGTATTCAAAATTCCTTTAAGTTCAAAGGAGATTGAAATGTAGAAACATCCAAAAGCAGGTTTACATCCATAAAGCAGGTGGTTTGTTGTGTGGAGAGAAGATTAGAATTGTTAATGTCAATAGTAGCGACTTTACCACCCACAGAGTTCTCCGCCTCTATTGGACTCCTGGCTCCGCCCAGAACACTTAATGTGGCTGCTCGTACAAGTAGCCAATTAAGGGAGTGATATAATCTTAAAGGTCGTCCCTGGGTGGGCTTGAACCACCAACCTTTCGGTTAACAGCCGAACGCGCTAACCGATTGCGCCACAGAGACTTGGGTGTGGGACTTACCTGAATTTTCAGAGTATTCAAAATTCATTTAAATTCAAAGGGTAATGTAGAAACATTCAAAAGCGGGTTTACATCCATAAAGCAGATGGTTTGTAATGTGGAGAGAAGATTAGGAATGTGATGGCAGCCATGGCGGCTCTACCACCCACAGAGTTCTCTGCCTCTGTTTGACTCCTGGCTCCGCCCAGAACACATAATGTGGCATCTTGTTCAAGTAGCCGACTAAGGGAGTGATATATTCTTCTTAAAGGTCGTCCCTGGGTGGGCTTGAACCACCAACCTTTCGGTTAACAGCCGAACGCGCTAACCGATTGCGCCACAGAGACGCATATGTAGGTTGCCCAGGGTTGTCGTTAATCTCACTGCTCCAGCCTGAGTTCCGGAACTCATAATATTCCTTTGTTAATGATTCGCTTTGCGAAGGACCGTCCCTGGGAGTTCTTGTGGGGAGTGGTTTGTGATGCAGATTGCGAAACGGCGCCGCCGAGACTCGTGAGCGGCTGTGAAAGGGCTATCGAGCGGCTTCCTGCAGACCTGGAGCAAAGGGCTCTTCACCAAGCCTTTCCTGCCGAGCGAAGCCCGCGAGCGCGCCGGCGCCGCGTTTGCTCTGAGGCCGCTTTGTCACGGCGATGTGCTTCTCCCGCAGGCTCCGTGTCGTCCCTGTCCAGCGGCGGCAGCAGCTCCCTGCTGCAGGTGCCCGGCGCTCTGCCCGCCATCAGTCACGCCTCGCTGGGCTTGGGCCGCAGCACGCGGCCGATGATCCGCCTCAACGTGTCGCAGAGCATCGACAGGTACTCGCCGCGCAGACCGAGCCCGGCCGACGGCGCCGAGGCGGGCGGGCTCAGCCCGGCTCGCCGGACGGACAGACGGCGGCTGAACTCCGCCCACAGCATCGACGGATACAGGTTCAGCCCGGCGCGCCGCGTCAGCAGACACAGACTGAGCTCCACCCACAGCATGGACACGGGATACAGGCTGAGCCAGGAGAGCGACGGGGACGGACCCAGGCTCGCGTCCAGCCTCAGCATAGACAGACACCCGTCCCTCAGACTGGGCGGCAGCAGACAGTCGTCTCACTGGCTCAGTCCCGAGGACAGTTTGGACCGGAACAAGCTGAGTCCGTCCTACGTCCCCGACAGCTGCGTCCCGAAGAGGCCGGCGTCCTTCCACGCAGCCAACAGACAGTTGCGGAGACAGGTACGACCGCACAGCACGTCCCCGGCCACACAAACGCTCGCAACACAAAGTTCCGTTGTTGATGCTTAAATCTGTCAAACTAAAGACGTTTAGGGTCAATTAAGGACGAAGCCTTCCCTGTGATGGATTTATCGAACCGAGACAATTCCGCTAATGGAAGCTGATGATGCCTGAAATTGATGGAATAATGTTGTCGGCCAAGAACTCGTGAACCCGTTTTTTTGGGTCGTGTATCTTCATTTGTGGAGGAAAACAAACTGACAGGCTCAGGGGTTCAGGAAGCGCTGTGGTATCCTCGTACTGTCCACCGCTCCACTTCCTGCTTTCGCTCTAGAGCTCCTCCCTCACACCAAAGTCCAGACTGCTCTGATTGGCTGCCTGGCAACATCTCTCCTGACATATATGTAGACCCAATATATACTCGTTTTTTTTAACCATCAAACTGCAAAATTGCAAAGTTTATTTTATAACAGAATATTTCAATAAAATAAAAAGTTAAAACTGTATTATTGTTCTATATATATATATTCGATATATTGAACAATAAATAAATGATTGCTGCTTTCAGTATATTGCAAAAATATCTAAAAATTAAAATTGTTGGATTAATTCCTGTTCAAATGTTTAAAATGCATGAGGCTAAAGATTGATGGAGTGCATTGTTTATATTTTGCAATATATGCTGAAGAAGAAAATATATATTGACATAAACATATTGACAAATATATGTTGTTTATATTTTCTGATACTATAATAGTTTCTACATTATAATAAAAATATATATTCGTTCTATAAGGTAGTACATTCCCTCATGAGTCATTAGATACTATTTACTGTGAGTGTGTGTGTGTGTGTGTGCGCGCGTGCGTGTGTGTGCAGGAGGCCGTTCGCTGTGACTCTCTGGATCAGAGCGGTTCGTCCGACAATCTGGCGGCGGATCCTCACCTCGCCGTCCCCGCTGCCTCTTCCACGCCGCCGCGCCAGCGCTCGTCCAGCGTCCACACCCTGAAGTACGCGCACCCTCAGAGGGTCATCTCCTGCCGCAGCCACAGCCGCAGCCACAGCGACGCCTCTGCGCGGGAACGCGCGCCCCAGCAGGACTCGCAGCAGGACCCCGCCGAGGACCACAAACCCGCCTGTCCTCAGTCCAGCGGCGAGTCCGCGCTCTCGGCCCCGCCCCGCGGCTCCAGGGCGCCGGGCCTCGGCCCCGCCCCCGAGCCGGGCGCCCGGTTGGACGACGCCGACGAGGAAGTCGGTCGCATCAACAGTTCGGTTCACGCCGACGCGCACACGCAGCTTCCCCCCGGCTCCTCGCACAAAACCAGACACCTCACCCCGAGTCCCGGGGAGCACAGGAGCCGCCTCAGCCAATCGGTGTCCCCGGTGTCGGGCAGGAACGGGAAGCAGAGGTCCAGCCCGCCGCCGGGGGAGGAGCCGGTTACCACGGCGACCCAGCCGACGGACAGCAGCGTGGAGCTGAGGAGGCGAACTCTGTCGTTCGACGCCACGAGTCTTTCTCCTAATCAGCCAGAAGGGGGCTCTGTGGACGACTAGCCAACTCTCTGGGGAGGGTTAGGAGAGGGTTGTGTGTGGGGGGGGGGGGGCTTCCTGTTTTGGGTCACGCCCCTCGCCCCGGTCCCGTCCAATCACACGATTCTCACAAGGGTGTTTGGGACGGACTCATTCAGACTGTGGATGATGTGTGAGTGCGTTTGAGGACTTTGATCCTTTGGTGCAGTTTGCACACGAGATGCACACAAGAAGACACTTCCTCCTCTTCTGTCATAGGACGATAGCTTTAGTTCCGACACAGTAGTCTCTCTCTCTCTCTCTCTCTCTCTCTCTCTCTCTCTCTCTCTCCAGCGATATTTACCCAAACACTAACCTCATCCTCCGCTTGCTCCTCCCCCTCCTCCCCCTCCTCCTCCTCCTCCTCCTCCTCCTCCTCTTGAACCTTCATCTTAAGCCCAGGTCAGAGAACAGGACCCAGTTTAATTTAAAGGAGCCAAAGCGACTGAACTCAGAGCAGAAGATCAAATACGCATGTAGCTTTAGTATATTTGTCGGTTAAAGCTAAAGTTGCTCATCCTCCGTCCTAAAGTCATCAGACTACAACACACAACAGATGCGTCCTACCTCCTCCTGAACTTTGTGCCGGAGCTGAAAACAACGAGAGGCCAAACTGTCTGACTCCGTGTCTCACTGCCTGTTTTTGTCGTCCTGACTCGTAAAGCGAGGGTGGGTCATCCTGGAGAGCTTGCGCGAGCAGACTACGCCTTGAAAATATGCAAATGTTGCACCCCGCCCCCTTCCCATCAGCCCCTTTATCAAAGCCACACCCACATGTTTGACAATAGCCCCTTTTCCACCGCAGCAACTTTTCTCATTTACCCAGGATTCTGAAAAAACCTCCGGCATGTTTCCACTGAAAAGGCCCGGGTAGTAAACTTTCCCTCAAGCCCAAACCCCCCCCCTTGTTTGGCCTTCAGCTTCTTCTTACCGCCACCTACTGGACTGGAGGTGTAGTGCAGTTTCATCAGCCGGATTTGAATCAAATGCCCCGGGAACTTTGAGGTGCGGTCATTTATTCCTGGAAGTAAAAGTTCCCGGTAACGTTGGTGGAGAAGGGGCTCGTCACACCAACCAAACCCCACCTTTCTATTAAGGGTCCAATCCTTTACGTATGTAGAGTATTGAATTCAAACCCAAGGTGAGGATATTCTATTCTGTGTCAAAACGATTTGATTCATATTTAGGCTCATTTAGATATTTAGTTTTTAGTTTTTTTATCTATTGTATCTCTGTCCAGTATCAATTGTATTTGATCCCATTTTCCACCCGGAGCCGTTTACTGCAAGTTAAAGTCTCACACTTTTCTTACTCTGTCCTGCACACGAGAGAAAAACTGGATTTTTAAACTTACTAACGTGCAAAAGTTGAACCTTTTTTATATGAAATGGCTTCGTTTGTAAACACTGAGCATTTTATAAGAAACAAAGCTTGTTATAAGTGGAACAGACGTGTCGAGAATCTGGACTTTCTAGTCTGTTCTAATGTTTCTAACCCGCTGACCTGCAGTAAACGGGACTCGACCCCAGAACCCTCTACCTCCACCTCCCTGAGCTCTCTGGGATTTTTCCTCCCACGCTGAACCCCCCCCCCCTCTGTCCGAGCCTCTGACTTAAACTCCTGCAGTGTGACCTGGGCTTTATTAGTCTCTACCTCGCTTCCTCCTGATCCCCCCACATCCCAATGTTCAGCCTGCTTAGTTTTCTCACCCCCCTGCCCCCCCTGCCCCCCCCCCCTCCTCCCCCTCCATC
>JAFBJT010109608.1:13112-25754 GCA_016785325.1 Chascanopsetta lugubris
ACACACACACACACACACACACACACACACACACACACACACACACACACACACGCACACACACACCTCTAATGGACTGTCGTCATTGTTGTGTGGTCCCTCTCATGTTTGTTGATTCCCGTGTTATTTCAAGCACCAGTGACCAGGCGAGGCCCCGAGACATGTATTCAGCGCCTAATCTGCCGGAGCATCTCGCCACTGGCTCTGTGTATTGGAGCGGGCCCATTGTTTTCCTCTATAGATTAGCCGCACAAGTGCCTCACATAATCGAAAGCCTATAGACAGACTGTCATGGCTGCAGTGCAGTGCACTCCACTAACACACACACACACACACACACACACACACACACACACAGATCCAATAACAGCAGTGTTTTCCAACAATATATTTACTTCCATTAAATAAAACACAATAAGTTTTTTTGGAGGGAGGAGGGGGGGAGAGGAGGAGGAGGAGGGGGGAGTGGGGTTGTTGAAAATAAAAACAAACAGAATTCCGTACCAAATATTATACACAGAAAAGAATAAAATAAAATAAAAACCAAATCATTTGTTGCAGGAACATTTTTGATGTTTTTTTTGTTTTTAAATCCAGAATTTCTATTCTAAATCGATATTCACACAGACATTAATAATAATAAATTTATAATATGTTAGAAACACACAAGTGGTGCGTTTTAGTATGTACATTTCCCTTTTTGTTTTTGCAAGCAAAATTCCTTTTTCAGGGTTTTATTATTATCATTATTATTATTTTCTTCTTCTTCTTTGTCTTTTTCCACATGCGGTGATAATAAATTGAACCCGGAGACAAAGTGGAGGGTTTAAAGCGCATTCGCCTCGACAGACAGGAGATGATGAGAATTCAAATATATATATACAACCTTTTTTTTCAGTCAACACTTATTAAACGTCCAAAATCCACCAGAGGAAAAAATAAACAATAATAATAATAACAACAAGCCTCATGAGGAGAATGAACCAGGCTGTGTGTGTATGTGTGTTTTCTTCTTCTATGGTGAAAACTCCGGTTTGAGCTGATGAGCTGGATTCAGTGGTTCAGTCTCTTAGTGCCCTTTTCTTCTTTTATTTTGAAAGATGAAAAAACAAAAAGTAGTAGTCTCTTGTTCCTGTGGCCGCCTGGTTGTGAGGACACCCACTCATCCATTACACTGCAAAAAATGACCACCCCCAAACTTCCACATCTTAACTTTCCCAACTGAAATCAAATAAAAGTTCATAATAGGGGGGGTGATTAAAAAAACAGAAATATATGTGGGAATGTCTGTCTTGAGGAAATAATTAAAACAAATCCAATTAGAGAAGATGCCAGGTGATGGTGGAATTTCCCTATAAGAGCTTTCAAATAATAAAGAAAAAAATAGGATGCAATAAAATCCCAAAACAATTCAAATAAAGAAAAAGGGGGAAATAAAATCCAAAAATTAAATTAAAAAGATTTTGGGAAAAAAAAAAAAAATCCTCACCCCCCCATTACGCACGCCACCTTTGGCCAGTGTGAGGACGCGCCGGGGCGGTCATGTTCTCGCAGTGCAGGTCGGCATTAGACGGGTCTGTCCACCGCGTACTGGCACGCGCTCAGGTTCGTGGCCGGGTTCTGCACGCTGGCGTATCCGAAACTGGAGTGCTGCTTGGCTTTCAGTCTCAGGCTCGCCAGGCTGGAGTTGCAAGTGTCCCGGTACACGTAAGGGGGCGTCGGCGGCGCGTAGGGGCACGTCGGCGTGGGCACCCCGGAGTTGAGCGACGGGTTGCTGAGGTTGTTCAAGTTGTTGAGGCTGTTGAGGCTGGAGCCCGGCACCCCCGTCACCGCCGACGGCACCATGCTGGAGGTCATGGAGGAGATGGAGTTGGGGGGCGAGAACATGGTCTGCGAGGACAGGGGGTTGACGTTCATGGAGTTGAAGAAGGGGAAGCTCTTGGTGGAGAGGGAGGCCGACGTCAGGCCCTTGGCGGCCCAGTTGTTGTACGTGTAGCTCGGGTACATGTCCTCGTAGGGCTGCATGAGTCCGTTGAACTGGGGCCCGAAGCCGTTCTTGCACAGCTCGGCTTGCTGGTTCCTCTCCCGCTTCCTCCACTTGGCTCGGCGGTTCTTGAACCAAACCTGGGTTCAACAACAATGACGAGGAGGAATTAGACGACGCACGGGGTTGCATTTGATAGTTACTTACACGTTTAAAGGCACAGTGTGCAGGATTGAGTGACTCGTAAGTTGACTTCTCGCCCTGCTCCCCCAAGCCTGTAACACAACCGTCTCCTAAAATAGTTTAGTTTTTACTATTATTGTTTATTGTAATAACCCGGTGGTGTCCACCGAGAGGGGACCCCTGTGATTATTAAGGGGCTAATCAAACAATAACATAAGAATTCAGGTGATTATACACTCGTGAAAATTGTTGTAAACCCCCTTAAATCGTACACACTACTTACACTTTAAAAAAAAAAAATTCAGTAGTATTTTTATAGGAGCTACTTCTAAGCTGAAAGTGCAATAAGCTCCCCTCTCCTCAAAAAAAAAAATACATGAAATAAATAAATAATTCCTCCGTGCGTAAACTCCAAACAGGCTCCAAACGATCCGCGTGGATTCAGTGCCCTTATCTGAGCAGAACACACAGCAGCAGCAGCCTGTCACTGCAGCCTCCTTAGAACGTGGAGTGGATGTGTATTCCTCTGCGGGCGCTCCCCTCCACACACACACACACACACACACACACACACACACACGCTGACCCTCATCACACGACACCAGGGCGTCAATCGCAAAATACAAGCTTTACACCTCTTTCACACGAACAGGCGAACACGACTGGTATCTGTCACCGACTCACTCTGTTAACGTCAACAACGGCTTATTACACCTCAGACGGAGAATAACAACTCGGCCACTTAGCCATTTTTTTTTATCATTATTCAATCACGGCAAAATATAACAAATCTGCGTTTTGACGCGTGCCAACGTTTGCGCAACATTTGTGCCATGCTCATTACATGTGATCGCGTATGCAAACAAACAGCGTGTAATTAAATTGTGTTTGAACAAGCAGGACATTTAAACAAGCGCGTGCTAATTTGTTTTCTTTGTTAAAAACTGTGTCCTCGGTTATTTTCCTGTGGATCTCGGCCGTGCGTAAAAAGTTCGTGCGTCCGTGCGTAAAAAACAGCCCCCCGAAACTGGCACGAAAGGGTCCACACGGGCTTGTTTGTGTTAGTACACCCAGGGGAGCTGCTGCTGCTGCTGCGCACACACTCACCCTGACCCGCGCCTCTGTGAGGTTGGTCCACACGGCGATCTCCTCCCGCGTGCTCATGTCCGGGTAGCGGTTCCTCTGGAACGTGGCCTCCAGCTCCTGCAGCTGCTGGCTGGTGAAGTGAGTCCTCTGCCGCCGCTGCCGCTTCTTTTTCGAAGGGTCGTCCGAGGAGTCGTCGGCTTTGTTCTGGGTCTTTTCTTTTTCTGCGGAAAGGAGAGTTTATTAAGTGAAAGTTTGAAGGATTTAAGAGGCCTTAGCGAGAGATGAGGGGAAATACAATCCTGGTTTTTGGCACATTTGCGACTGAGGATTTTATTCGGATGCCATTTTTGGAATAAAAGAGACCCCCCCCCCCCCCCCCCCGTTATTTTATTTACTATATTATACATCTCATTTTTTTATTGAATGGTATCGTCGAAGAGACACTTAATTTGACATATTTATATCTTTCATTTATTTGCATGGCACGAAAACTTTCCACTTCAACAACACACACACACACACACACACACACACACACACACACACACACTCATCCAGCGTCAAAACCATGATCCCAGTAAACCAGCTTTAAATATATTATATTCATCATAAACTGGTGACCATCTTTGTTTTTTTGTTGTTTTGTTGTTGTTGTTGTTGTCTGGACACATCATGTGGCCCCTTTGGCTGAGAACCATCCGCAACCCCCCGGGTCCTTACCGACGGACTCCGGGCTGGATGTGTCCGACACTGTGTGCACCTCCAGCCGGTGTTTAGAGTCCACCGCCCGCTGCAGCGGCTGTAAGCTGGAGGCCATGGCCAGAGCCGTGTAGTGCGCGGAGGAGGAGGAGGAGGAGGTGGAGGAGGAGGAGGAGGTGGTGGAGAGTTTATTCCCAGTGAGGTGCTGCTGCTGCTGGTGGTGGTGTTGGTGGTGGAGGTGCTGGTGGTGTTGGTGGTGGTGGTGGTGGTGGTCTGTGTGTAATGGATCCCTCATAGAGTTCATCGGTAAAAGAATCTCACAACCGCGCTGTCAAACAAAAAAAACAAAAACAAAAAAATTAAGTCCCCACTAGCGCAGGAAAACTCCCGGTGTCCAAAAACGCGCACGTTCCTCCCGCGTCTCTTTGTGCCGGAGCGGAGAGACGCGCTAAAACGGGCCACAGAGAGGAGCCATGGCCGCGGCGGCGGAGCAGAGAGCAGCAGACTGATCAGAGTGACAAGGACAGGTAGGAGGCGATATTAGATCCAGAGGCGCGTGCGCGCGCGCACACACATATACACACACACACACACACACTCTCTCTCTCACTCACTCAGTCACACACATACACGCCGCACCGCACCGCACCGCGCCACACCGCTCTCTGCTCATTTCAGCTGTTTGCCTGCGCACTGCCCATCCAACTGCGCCTCTGACGTCACCGCGCTGGAGCCCGCCCACATTTCTCCCTGACAGGCGCATGCATGTGGGACATGACAGCGTGCCCAGCCAACCGGAGCGCGCAGACATGTCAGCCAATGCCCGACTGCCGCTTATTACTTCTTTCTTTTCTCTGCCCCCCCCTTCCTCCTCTTTCCAAATAGAAGCATGTAAAGAGAGAGAGAGGGGGGGGGGGGCACCAGCAGCTCACCGATGTGCCTTTGCGCAGCAGCAGCACAAATAACAAAAACATGGGAATAACACAGTTGGGCCTGGTTTTTATGAGCTGACATGCACCGAAAATAGACAATCGAATAGACGGTACTACCCGAGATGAGCCCCGCGTGCACGCGCATTGTTTCCGTCACTCACCGCAGTTTGCTCAGGGAGGTTTGCACCAGAAGTGCAAAGAAGGGGTTTGAATATCAAACATGGCAACATAGCAGCACAATGGCACCGTGAAGAGACACACGATTAAAGGGGAGGGCAGGGGAGGCAGCGTGGGGGGGGGGGGGGGGGGGGGACCCCCGGGGGGGGGGGGGGGGGGGGGGGGGGGGGGGGTGTACCCCTGTCTATCTCTCTCTCTCTCTGTCTGTCTGACTGACTGTCTGTCTGCACCAAAAACTGTGCGCACTTGTCAACTGGCGCTAACGAGCAGACACGTCCAGTATGTTAGAAGGAGCACGTGTGCAGCTGGTGTGCAGAATGTGGAGCCATCATGTGACATTAAAGAGGCAGCAGTACATTAAAGTGTTGGACCAGCCCTTTAATCACATTTACATCCTATTTGGGCCACCCGAAATACGCACAGCCCTACCCCAAAACAACCAATAATAATAATAATAATAACAACAACAATAATAATAATAATAATAATGATAATAATAATAAATATCAGTCCCGCTGTACTTGTCACATGGGTCCATCCTCCTCTTGACCTCCCCGGAGTGAACCTTCCCTTATCCATTAAATTCACCGCGGCGCGCGCACACCCGGGTTTGTTGACGGCGGATTAGCTTCTTCAGAGCGCGCTAACTGGATCTGTCTCCCCCCCTTTTTGAAATGCGCGTGCATGGAGCCCCTCAGCGTTTCCCTTGCAGGGTGCTCTCCTGTTGTGTGTTTCCCCTCTTTCTGTTAATCTGATAAGACTCTCAGTTTGGCCTCGGACTCTCCTGGAAGAGGAGTTTCCATATTACGCACGACTTTTAATCCAGAATCCACTCCAATAAAGATTTAAAGCGTTTAGAAGGGCAAAGTACAGCATGTTTATTTGGATTAATGTGACTTTAACTTAGTTAAAGTCCCCTCCACCCCCTAAGTGGGGGTGGAGGGGACAGGTGAGGATGCGTAATAGGCCGTATTCACAAAGATGTGCGCAAAAGCGTGCGTAAAAGTGTAAACGAAGAGTGGCACTCCTGATTCTCTGCCTATTTTCCCCGTTTTCCAACTGACGCTATGCTTCATCATCACCGTCATCGTCCCCATCACATAACACAGCACATCCCATACATACATGCACCACGTGACCACCACTCTTAAATGAGTAGGGGCTAATCCAGTGAAAGCCTCCTGATATAAAAATACCACCATGCCATGGAGTGTTTAGGCGACACACACACACACACACACACACACGTTTGACATTCACTGCATCAGCCTATAACATTGATGGGAATTTTCATCCTTAATTTAATATCAGTTCTTCCATCATCATCTCTTAATTATTTTTATTGATGAAAAATAGATTATCAACAGTATCTGTAGTGAATGATAACATTTAAATGAAAATAAATACATTTTATAAAAATGATAATATCCCTTTAAAAAATCCACAATAATACTATTAATAACTCTACGTGTGTGTGTGTGTGTGTGTGTGTGTGTGTGTTTACATTGTGTGGGTCAGTAAACAGCGTGTTGCTCCTTTATTCCTCCTCCTCCTCCTCCTCCTCTTCCTCTGTAATAATACTAAAACCTGAAGTGGATTATCGCTCTCCTCTTCATTTCTACCTTGTGAATGCTTTATCTCTCTTCTGCGGATTACTGCGCGCAATGGGCCCCTGTCATAGAGGGCCATTAATTAGCCATTCAGTCAATATAGGAGGAGACGACCGGGCTTTTTACATAGGATTAGGGAGAGACATCACATTCCTCCATTAGTATATTCCTCCTCACGCATGGGGCTTCCATTATACATTTAGTCTCTCTCTCTCTCTCTCTCTCTCTCTCTCTCTCTCTCTCTCTCTCTCTCTCTCTCTCTCTCGCTGGCTGCATATTTTACGCACACACCTTTATACTTTATTTTCTTATTATTCATAATCAATGATCACTCAGTGTGCAGCTGTGTCA
Source organism: Chascanopsetta lugubris (assembly GCA_016785325.1). NCBI lineage: Eukaryota > Metazoa > Chordata > Actinopteri > Pleuronectiformes > Bothidae > Chascanopsetta > Chascanopsetta lugubris. Next base: position 20,135 of record JAFBJT010109608.1, read on the forward strand.
GATGCAGGCTGCATGTCACATTAAAAAAAATCGACGCAGGATAAATGAGACACAATGACGAGTTATCGGTTATTCGTTTACGACCCCAACCAGACTTGATGTGATTTCCTCTCCACCGAGGAGCATAATTAATAAATCCCACATTTAAATGCGGGATTCGAGCTTGTTATCCGCTGCATTATTCATCACTTGTTTTTATACACATATATAATTCGTCCCTATTTCTCACAAAAAAATAATTAGATTTTTAAATTGCTATTGTTCAACACGTTACTCTAAAAGCCTTTCAAAATAATACAAGATGTATTAACTATTGTTCTATTGGTTTTAGAATGTGTGAAACATCACGGCTGTGGCGCAGTCATCCTCATTTAATTGGGATGACGCTACAGCTGTAGTTTGCACATGTGACCACCAGGTGTCAGTCTAACACAGAACAACCCTGAGAGACCTCCACTCTCCTCTCTGCGTGAGGAGGCCACATCTACCTGAGACCGCCACACCACTCAGGTCTGACCACACCTGTGGAATTATACTGAAGATGTTTACGATGGTTTCATTTATAATTACGATTCTCATCAAACTGTAACGAGAAATAACAGACATTTGGACAGATAGGTATTCAATTATCTTTTTGGATCAAATATACTAATTTATAAATGTATTACAATAAATATGAGCAACAGATTAATCGTTATAATATATTTCTATTTATAATTTATTTTTTATTATCTTATTATTATTATTATTATTATTATGATGATGATGATGATTACGTCCACGTCATTCAGATGTTTTAGAAAATAAATTAGGGATATGTTGCCAATTGTAAACAATCAAAGATGGACAATAAAATATTCCATGAAATATAATAGTAATGTTTGGATTGTGAACGAAAACACACACATATTTATTTCCATCATGAGTAATTCAAGGTTTGATCATTTCAATATGCAAATTCCCTATACAATCACTATAATCTCCCATTGGCAGAAAACGCACCGCGCCGGTCGCTTCCCATGGAGCAGACAGACAGACAGACAGACAGACAGGCAGGCAGACAGGCAGACAGACACTCACCTATTTGCGCGCAGGTGGTCGCCAGTTTGCGGCAGTGAGACTCCATGATGCTGAACTGTGGAGAACTGATTCTGCAAGAGAACAGAGGAGGAGGCGCGTTCAGACTCTAACACCTGTACACAACTTGGTGTGTGTGTGTGTGTGTGTGTGTGTGTGTGTGCATGTGTGCGTGTGAAGCGTCAACACAAAATGCAGTAGAATCATAGAATTTCACATTACATACATGGAAGTTATTGCAGGAAAGCAGTTATAATAATTTAAATGATAATATAAAAATGTAATGTGCAGGAACGTGGATGTGCACTTATTGTTCAAGTGCGTAAAATGAATGAATGAATGACCAGTTGCACAAATCATGTGCATTCACCTCTTCCCTTCACATTTAAAATGCACCTTGACTCATTTATTTCACTCTCTCGTTTTATTTGCAGAGTAATTTCACACGTTTGTCAAAAACCATCATTTTCTCGAATGAAGAAAAATACAAATCCAGTGAAACAGGATGATTTCAATCCGAGTGGAAACAAAGAGTCACCTCGTGATTTCGATTGTTTCACATTATTGCTCCACATATCTTTTCACGCACAGCCCTCTGGAACACACATACTGCACGTCTCTCTCTCTCTCTCTCTCTCTCTCTCTCTCTCTCTCTCCTTCTCTCTCTGTGTGTGTGTGTGTGTGTGTGTGTGTGTGTGTGTGTGTGTGTGTGTGTGTGTGTGTGTGTGTGTATAGTGGTGCTGCTGGTGTTGTGTTGTTCAGGCTGAGCCAGGCCTCGGTGCAGTGGGTGCAGGCAGCAGCAGCAGCAGCAGCAGCAGCAGCAGCAGCAGCCTCGTGGCAGCGCAGCAGTGATTCCGGAGTGGAATCACGGGATTAGAGTCTGATTGAGATGTCTGTCGGTGGGATATTACAAAATTCATTATCGCAGCCCTCACACACTAGCTCGATATGAAGTTACACAGATGGGCTTTTATTAGCCCAGGCTCACACTCTGTTTACTTATGATAATTCAAGTCGGGGGGAAATTTGCATGCAGTCATGCTGTTAAACCATTTTTCCTCACTTCTTCTCTTCACCTGCTCTACATCACCCCCCCCACCCCCTTCTCCTCCACCCCTACATCTCCTCCTCCTCCTCCTCCTTCTTCTTTTTCTTCTTCTTCTTCTTCTTCTTCTTCTTTATTATTTAATTCAAATGATGCCACATATTCCAGGTTAAGTTTTACGCACGTGTTTTCACCCTTTATATACCTGTACAACCTTCACCCCCCATCCTCCTCCTCCTCCTCCTCCTCCCCCTCCTCCTTCTCTCCCTGCTTGAGCTGTGTCCCCCTCCGCAAAATGAAATAGTGCGGGTCAGGGCTGTGAGGTGTAAGGTCACTGCGTGTTATCTAATCAGTGAGATTTAATGAGAGGCCGCTTCCAACGGTTCAGCCATGATCTGCTGCTGCTGCTGCTGCTGCTGCTGCTGCTGCTGTTGTGATTTATGGAGGTTTACTGTATTTGAGAAGAAAAAGAAATCACATGACATCATCAGATTATTTGTTTGGACCCTTTAGAAAATATTTCTCCATTAAAAAAAAATAGAAATGTGAATGATAATCAAATATAAATGTCACCATTTAACTTGATAAATAAATATGATAAATGTTTGATAGTAAAATGATAAATCAAATAAGATTTAGAGAAAAATACTAAATCTAAGTATAGAATAATTAAAATGTCAATATTGATTAATTTAATAAAACCTCTCATCCAGTATCCAGTCCAGATTATTGTGCTCATAGGTGAAATGAAAAGGACTTCATCCCAAAACGTATAATTCACATTATATAAATATACATAGTATTAAATTGGTCAAATCGATATTTTATATTTGGGATCAAATTAAACAAAAAATAAGGACATATTTCATATCCTTATACAATAGTAATGTTTTGTTTAATTAATAATAAAGCGAGGAAAAACACATATAGAATACTTGAGTTATTAATTATTACTAAATAATAGAAACATAATTACGAGTAGCCTGTTTTGAAGCCGGTTTTATATTTGTTTACAAAATCGATCTAAACGTATTTATACTGCATCATGTCCTGTGAACCTGCCTCTGAGCACTGATGGGTTTCTAACACTTGACACCAGTCCCGGTGGTCTGCTCTCTCTCCCCCGGCTGCTCTTCACGCTCTCAGCACCGACAGTTGACGCGAGGCGGTGACTCACCGTCGTGGCACCGGGCCCAGATCAAGCAGACAGACAGACAGGCAGGCAGGCAGACAGACAGACAGACAGGGAGCTGGCACCGTCTCACGCTCTGTGGCTCCACCGCGAGCGGAGCGTGAGCCCGCGGAGGCAAATAGACAGCAGCGGTGCAGACTTTATTTATTTATTTATTTTTTTAACCGGGGGATGGATCCGATAACCTTCCCCATATGGTCCCGTATTCATTGCCGGCGCCCACGCACCCTCATCCCTTTAATTCACGCGATGGTGCAAAGGTAAAAAAAACAAACAACAACACCTGACTGCACCTTTAACTCCCACTGTTATTCTCACTTATTTAAGTTTTAATTCAATATGTTTGGACCCTGACTATAACGTGCACAGTCATTTTGAATTTTGTTCCATTCTCAACGCAAAGCATCGTGCCAAATTACGCACAGCTGCGCAAATTACGCACAAAATGCGCATTTCTACATATTTGAACAGATTGTTGTATTTACATTTTCCCTGAATGCATCACCAACCGCGACTCTATTAGTCCCACTTGCCCTCACTCCATCACCTCTAACCGTTCACCATTCTCACCCCAGGTGCACCCCGGCTCACACACTCCCTCAGATACACATTCATAAAACACAAATACGCACCCAAAAAAAACAAAAAACAAAAAAAAAAATTCTAGAAGCAGCGAAACAAATTCCTCCACTTGTATGAACTCACATCCCGGTCTGCCCCCGTAGCGGCACTCACCAGTCGGGGTTGTGGCTTCTTGTGTTTCCCTGCAGCCGCGAAGAGGTAAACAAAAATCCCACCGTCCCTTCTGGCGCAGTCTGTGTTTCCCCAGTACGGTTATTTGGCGCAAACTTCCGGGTCCAAGTTTGCGCGCAAGTCTGGGTAGTTTGTGTCCGGCGCGTAAACGTGTGGATCAGCCTTCCTCTTCCTCTCCCTCTCCCTCCCTCTCTCTCTCCCGTCGCTGCTGCTGTTATCCGACAGAGAAAGCGGCTAAAAAAGACGCAGCGCGTTTGTTTCTGGTGCAGTTTGATGAATGCGCAGAAACGAGCACGTGTTCAGGAGGCGCTTCTCTCTCCGTCTCCGCGTCTCCTCTTGTTGGTTCGTCCTCTTCTGTCTCCCTCAACTTTTCCTCCCTGGAAAGACGCTCCGAGAGTGGCGCATTTTTTTTTCTACCTCCTTCTTTTTGAGCCCGGGAGCGAAAGGGACCCCGAGCGTGCGCGTGCACGCGTGCAGTGTGCGTGCGTGCACGGTTTAAAGGGGTGTGTTTGTGTATATGTGTGCGTCTGTTGTGGAGCCCTCAGCCTCTCGACTTCAAACAGCGGTGGATAATAATCCAATAGTAATAATGATAATAATAATTGATTAAGTAATACAATTAGAATTTGCACGACTGGCACCACACACTCCTGTGATCATAAAGTAGGAAATAAAATATATATTTTTTAATCATATATTAATGGCTCAATATCATTTGATTTGCAGATATATGAAATTTAATTACTGTTCATTTTCAATTTCAAGCCATTACAGTGAATTAATTTAATCTAACTGACACATGAGTAACGTGGTAATTTCATGATTTAATAATCATTTCACATTTCTCTTTGATCCAATCAGGGTGTTTAAAATAAGTGGGGGTTTAGTAAGAAATGGCGCATCAGAGCCGCAGCACAGTTGCGGATGAATATGTGCGGATGAAGTGAACAGCTGCTCGGATGCAAATGTTCTTTTATAGATCTGTTTTCCTGAGATGCAGACTGATTTTCTTCCCCCTATAAGTGAAGCAGACCCCCCCCCCCCCCCCCCCCCCCCACACACACACTCACACACACACACACACACACACACTCTCTCTCACACACACACACACACACACACACACACACCTCTTCCCTCCTTCCCTCCCCCCTCCTCTTTCTTGGCCTAATCCTTCTTTTACATTTTTAGTCATACTCCCATTAAAGCCTAATTAATGCGCACATCCACGCGGGAATATCCAGGCAAGGAAGGGGACACTGAAGCAAAACGGGTGCATCCCCCCCCCCCCCTCCCTCTCCCACCCCCTCTCAAATTTGGAAAATCAGTGGCTGCCATATCACGTGATAAAAAAAACAAACGGTTTACGAGTCTTTCACAGGCCCATGAAGGCCAGACCCTTATTTATCTATTAATCCTCCCACTGTTGCGCATGCGCAACAGTGGAGTCAAATGATAAACAACAAATATAAATAATACAAAACAACATCACGGATTTGGTTTTTTTTTTTTGGGGGGGGGGGGTTTCCCACAATTTGACCCGTGTGCTTTAA
>JAFBJT010109609.1:0-23356 GCA_016785325.1 Chascanopsetta lugubris
TCTTCACCAGCTGGTCCACAAAATCAACAACAGAAAAAACACAAACTAAACAAACAACTAAACCAAAGAGAAAAACTAAAAAGAACAAATCAACAAAAACAAAAAACACAACAAAATAAATCCCCCCCCAAAAAACAACATAAAAAAATATAAAAAACACAAACAAACAAAAACCTCACTTTGCCTCCATGTAGCTTCTAAACTGGACTTTGCATCACTTCCTGTTCCTCCCGTCTGGATCTTCTGTCGTCGCTTTGGATTAAAAACTTCTGCTGAGTGAAGTGTAGAATTCTTCATTATTATTATTATCATTATTATTATTATTATTATTATTATTATTATTATTATTATTATTATTATTATTATCATTATTATTATTGTCATTATTATCATTATTACTATTATATCATTATTATGATCAGAATTATAAAAGAGTTGCTTCAACACGTTCACACTCTGAATCCTGCAGAATAAATCAGCGCTGTCATGTGACCTCTGTCAGACTCCACTTGTGGGCGGAGTTAATGGGATTAACTTCCCCTTTGTTCTGCTTTAAGGTTTAAAGGTAAATTCAGTCGATTGATCAGTTGAATGCAGCGTTTGTTGAAACCCGATTGGTTCAATCCTCCATGTTTGTGTCTTTGTTCTTCAGGATTTAAAACGCGTTTGAAGTTTGAATCGTTTCTACTTTGTGGCACCGAACAAACAAACTTGATTTAAAGGTGCAGGGCGCGAAGTTAGTGATTCTTATGTTGAAACATGTCCAGGGATCTGATCCATGACTGAGGGATCTGATCCATGACTGAGGGATCTGATCTTTGACTCTGGGATCTGATCCATGACTCTGGGATCTGATCTTTGACTCTGGGATCTGATCTTTGACTCTGGGATCTGATCCATGGCTCAGGGATCTGATCCATGACTCTGGGATCTGATCTTTGTCTCTGGGATCTGATCCATGACTCTGGGATCTGATCTTTGACTCTGGGATCTGATCCATGACTCTGGGATCTGATCCATGACTCTGGGATCTGATCCATGACTCAGGGATCTGATCTTTGACTCAGGGATCTGATCTTTGACTCTGGGATCTGATCCATGACTCAGGGATCTGATCCATGACTCAGGGATCTGATCCATGACTCTGGGATCTGATCCATGACTCTGGGATCTGATCCATGACTCTGGGATCTGATCTTTGACTCTGGGATCTGATCCATGACTCTGGGATCTGATCCATGACTCTGGGATCTGATCTTTGACTCTGGGATCTGATCCATGACTGGGATCTGATCCATGACTCTGGGATCTGATCCATGACTCTGGGATCTGATCCATGACTCTGGGATCTGATCTTTGACTCTGGGATCTGATCTTTGACTCTGGGATCTGATCCATGACTCTGGGATCTGATCTATGACTCTGGGGTCTGATCTTTGACTCTGGGAATCTGATCCATGACTCGGGATCTGATCTTTGACTCTGGGATCTGATCCATGACTCTGGGATCTGATCCATGACTCTGGGATCTGATCCATGACTCTGGGGTCTGATCTTTGACTCTGGGATCTGATCTTTGACTCTGGGATCTGATCCATGACTTGGGATCTGATCTTTGACTCTGGGGATCTGATCCATGACTCTGGGATCTGATCCATGACTCTGGGATCTGATCCATGACTCTGGGATCTGATCTTTGACTCAGGGATCTGATCCATGACTCTGGGATCTGATCCATGACTCTGGGATCTGATCTTTGACTCTGGGATCTGATCCATGACTCTGGGATCTGATCCATGACTCTGGGATCTGATCCATGACTCTGGGATCTGATCCATGACTCTGGGATCTGATCCATGACTCTGGGATCTGATCCATGACTCTGGGATCTGATCCATGACTCTGGGATCTGATCCATGACTCTGGGATCTGATCCATGACTCTGGGATCTGATCCATGACTCTGGGATCTGATCCATGACTCTGGGATCTGATCCATGACTCTGGGATCTGATCCATGACTCTGGGATCTGATCCATGACTCTGGGATCTGATCCATGACTCTGGGATCTGATCCATGACTCTGGGATCTGATCCATGACTCTGGGATCTGATCCATGACTCTGGGATCTGATCCATGACTCTGGGATCTGATCCATGACTCTGGGATCTGATCCATGACTCTGGGATCTGATCCATGACTCTGGGATCTGATCCATGACTCTGGGATCTGATCCATGACTCTGGGATCTGATCCATGACTCTGGGATCTGATCCATGACTCTGGGATCTGATCCATGACTCTGGGATCTGATCCATGACTCTGGGATCTGATCCATGACTCTGGGATCTGATCCATGACTCTGGGATCTGATCCATGACTCTGGGATCTGATCCATGACTCTGGGATCTGATCCATGACTCTGGGATCTGATCCATGACTCTGGGATCTGATCCATGACTCTGGGATCTGATCCATGACTCTGGGATCTGATCCATGACTCTGGGATCTGATCCATGACTCTGGGATCTGATCCATGACTCTGGGATCTGATCCATGACTCTGGGATCTGATCCATGACTCTGGGATCTGATCCATGACTCTGGGATCTGATCCATGACTCTGGGATCTTTTTATCTTAGCGCCATCAGAGGCATACATTCCGTTTTCCTGTAGGTTGCCATGACGAATACGTTCAGCCCTCCCACCGTCCCCTCGCTCTCCGATTAATCCGGCGAACAGATGGGCGGAGGAGAGGGAAAGGGGGACACGCCAGCTTGGTGCGCTGTTATAACGCCGTCAATCAGCCCCCGCCCCCTTCCCCCCCCACCCCCCGCCCCCTCTCACCTCCTGCCCCTTTCTCTCCCATCATGCTCTTTTTTCCGCACCCGCGATATCTTTCATTTTTTTCCACTGGCTGTGTTTAGATCTGCACCCCGACGGTGTCGGTTGCTCCATCGACCCCCCCCACCATCTGTCCGCCTTAGTATTCATCAGCAGCAGTAGATTGCCCGGCTACGTGGAGGGTGCACATCGCCACGGTGACTCGGGCCAGATTCAATGGCCAAGATCTACGGCGGAAGCTCGATGTGAAGGGCAAACAAACACGGCGTCGCTGTAAAACCGCAGCCTCACGTAGCGAGGCCTCGTGCGTCCATGTGCTCATCAATAGCCTTTACAGAGCGACGCGACCAATGAGACGCGGCCGCCGTTTACACGCCCGGTCAGATTGACTGCACGTGGGCCCCCGTCACATGGTCACTCTTTACTCGAGGATGACCTCTCGCTGACTCTGTCAGGATAGATGGAGCTGTAGGTGGCCACACCCCCGTCAGGAGGTGGGTGTGGCCTGAGCTGCCGAGGTTCCAGGCTTTGATCCAGAGTTGGGATCCCAGGGCAAGTTACACACCTCACTATTTAATCTGACATAATAGTTTACAGTATGAGCGGGGGGCTTTGTTTCGACTTCATTCATGTCACTTTACAGGCCTGAAGACACAGACAGTACAAATATTCATATGGTTTCGTGTGAAACCTTTAAAGCGAGTGTTTGTTTTCCTCGATCCCTCCTTCCGCTTCTATGCAGCATTCCCACCTTCCCCTCGTGGAGGGTCCGTGGTCTCTGGCCCAGCCCACAGCTTTTGACGAGATGACCTCAGACAGGCGAGACATGCGCCCACCACGCAGGGCTCGCACCCAACACCCAGCCAGGCCTCGGGGCAGCAGACGAGCCGCCCCATATGCCCGGCAGAATCGGGCAATTGTCCAAATATCCCGTAATTGGACGTCGGATGAAGCGGATTGTCACTAACGGCTTGGGATGAGCTGTGGGGGGCTGGCTGCGATGCCCACTGTAGTGAATGCTGTGTTCCTTTCATTTTCCCATGATACGAGCGCAGCAATGAGAGTGAATAGTCCTTTAAAGGCAGCAGGTGTGACAGCTCAGCCTGAAGAGGTGTCCCTCTCTCGCAGGTTCTCACCTCCGGACTTTGCCCGGAGCACAGCTGTTTAGCTTCAGTTCCCAGAAAGGCAGGGTCTCCGTCTCTCGCGCTCTGAATAGGAATAAAAGGTAAAAGGAGAACAGGAAAGGACAAGAATACAGCCTTTTGTCTGGCGCAAGCTGTTCACCTCAGGCGTTAGAGAAGCATGGGCATTAGTCGTCGCAGGGTTGAATTATATTTGAAAGCCACGTTCATACGCGGACGACACTCTGCTTCAATATCTTGGCAATGCACACGTACGAGTTTATTCTCCCATCATTAGCTGAACTGTTGTCACATCGGTTATCGTCAGGCGTGTCACCTCGTGCCCCGGACCCCCCCACCCCCTGCCGCTTCAGCATTATCCCATAGGGTAAACAACACGAAGGACAATAGCCCCCCAGTGGGACGGCCTGCAGAGGAGCGGACGGGCCGGGCGCATGCTGACCATCAGCACTTCATAAAGCCCGAGAGAAAAGCAGCCGTGGGGGTTGATTCTGCAGAGGGTGCTAGAAAAAGTGAAATGGGAAAAGCCCTCTGTGTGTGTGTGTGTGTGTGTGTGTGGTTTGTTTTGATTAGGTGGCTGTGTGTGATCCGGTTGGGGGGCTGTTGCGGACAAAGCCTGTAAAGACGAGGTGTTGGTGCAGCTGTGGCTACAATAACTTCCAGCGTGGTGCATGTGCGGCTTCTGATGAGGTCAGCGCTTCAAACACGAGGTGCTCCACAATCAGGGGGTCGCGCTCCACGATTGGAGGGTTTCTGCTTCGCCTAATGGTGAATTTGCATATCGCAGCCGCCTTCACCTCCCTTTTCCTGTGCAAAGAAAAACGTATGGACGTGTTCAGGTGCTTCTTGGCTCATTCTACGACAGCTGACTCATAACGAGCTACGCACTGCACCTTTAAGCTGCAGTGGTCCATTGGAATGTAGCGGTCGCACCAGTGCAACACAACCCTGGAAGTCACAAAAGTAACACAAGTATGCGTTACCTCATCCACACTGGAGGTTATTGTCTCTGCATCGCTCCACAGCTTCTTCTCACAACGCGTCCACGCCCATTCGAAGGCCACTGAGAGCGCAACCTTATCCAGCCTTTGTCTGTTTCCGTAAATAATACTTAACGCTGTAAAGAGAGATGAAGCTGCTGTGAATGCCCCCCCCCTGCCCCCCGCCCCAAAATCTATCAAAGCAGGTTAGCGAGGCAACTCTATAGCTCTTAGTTTTCCGTTCCCATCGAAAAGCGCAAGTCAAGGCTCATGCCCCTAAGATATAGAACAGTTCTCTTCCCTGCACAATGGAACAAGCGTCTGGCGCACACCTGCCACCTGATTGGTTGGCTCCATGAGGGACAGATGCATGGACTTCAAACCAACGTCCTTTTCCTGGTAGCAGGTCCTGTGTGTGCCATGGGAATGTGTTTGATGGACACCTGGATCAAAGGCCATTCATTGGCTCCAGTTGGAGATGAGGTCGTATCAGCACTCGGGTGGATGTGTTTGGCGCAAAGGTCGGTCCGTGGTGCCGTCGCACCTTCCGCAGAATGTCACTCAAGAGGCCACGCCCCTTAATTATGCCCAATTTCAAACCTTGGCAGAATAAAAACCAAGTTATCGGAATGCAGAACAACAGTATGTATGTCCGCTTCCTCGAGCCTCCGTCCCAGTGGCTTCACATTGAGGCTGCAGCGCTGTGGGACCCTCGTGGTCCACATCTCCTGTTCGAGGACCTGCTTACCAGAGACTCGCAGGGCAGGAAGGCAACTGGAGATCAGAGACTCGCAGTGCAGGAAGGCAACTGGAGATCAGAGTGTCACAGTGCAGGAAGGCAACTGGAGATCAGAGACTCGCAGCGCAGGAAGGCAACTGGAGATCAGTGTGTCACAGTGCAGGAAGGCAACTGGAGATCAGAGACTCGCAGTGCAGGAAGGCAACTGGAGATCAGGGACTCGCAGCGCAGGAAGGCAACTGGAGATCAGAGACTCGCAGTGCAGGAAGGCAACTGGAGATCAGAGACTCGCAGTGCAGGAAGGCAACTGGAGATCAGAGACTCGCAGTGCAGGAAGGCAACTGGAGATCAGAGACTCGCAGTGCAGGAAGGCAACTGGAGATCAGAGACTCGCAGTGCAGGAAGGCAACTGGAGATCAGAGACTCGCAGTGCAGGAAGGCAACTGGAGATCAGAGACTCGCAGTGCAGGAAGGCAACTGGAGATCAGAGACTCGCAGTGCAGGAAGGCAACTGGAGATCAGAGACTCGCAGTGCAGGAAGGCAACTGGAGATCAGAGACTCGCAGTGCAGGAAGGCAACTGGAGATCAGAGACTCGCAGTGCAGGAAGGCAACTGGAGATCAGAGACTCGCAGTGCAGGAAGGCAACTGGAGATCAGAGACTCGCAGTGCAGGAAGGCAACTGGAGATCAGAGACTCGCAGTGCAGGAAGGCAACTGGAGATCAGAGACTCGCAGTGCAGGAAGGCAACTGGAGATCAGAGACTCGCAGTGCAGGAAGGCAACTGGAGATCAGAGACTCGCAGTGCAGGAAGGCAACTGGAGATCAGAGACTCGCAGTGCAGGAAGGCAACTGGAGATCAGGAAAGCAGTGGCACACACCACAGAACCACTGACATCAATGAGCAACCCACCTGAGCCCTAACCTATAGGGTTGCTGATGTCATGTTGACGTCATTTGGTCTCCACCTTTGGATCCTCAGTCAAACCAAACTTGAAGTAAGAGGTAAACAAGGTGGTTTACACTCATGATCAAGACCAACGGGTCAGAACCAAGTCTGAGCAGATCAGACTGATCTGTTTGAATAACCTTGTCTTATTCCTAACGATAAAATGACTGAAGGATGAGGATGTTCATGTTGCAGGTCCAGGCCCATCTGCCTATGGATCTATGACCCACAGACGTCTTTGCAAAATGTCTGAAAAACGCCAATAACGACCTGGAAGAGTTTGAAACATTCAGCCAAATCTTCAAAAAATTGTAAATACTTTATGTATGAGGTCAAACGTTCTGTGAGAGCAGGACGATTAGATTAACTATTGACATCCTTGCATTTATCTACGACCTGCTGTTTCAGTTCAGTTCTGTCAACATGAGACTTGCAGAGTCACAATGGCATTTCAATTTCACTTTTTCTATATAATCTATTCTGCTGAGGAAAATATGAGCTTGTTCCTCATATTTCAACTTTGTTCCTGTCATGCTAAACTCCATTTGAATTGTACCTTTCTTCCTACATGCTTGGAAAAAGACAGATCATTTCCCCATGTTCCTGTAGTTTCTAGTTAAAAAGGAGGAGTTTCTAGCTAAAAAATCCTGTCAAACCCTGAGATTGAAAATAACCTGGTCAGAGTGATGCACCAAAGAAAGTGCAGCTCCCTGTTGCTGCAGAAGCAGAAGGCAACCGATGGCAACGCTGCAGAGATCAAAACACCTACTGTATGACCTTCTCTAGAATTGATCTCCCACAACCTAAAACCTTACAGATATCGTCAGCGTAGGAACGTATTGGTCTTACGCACATGTGACGTCACTGCAGAAATGCATCACCGTGTCTTGCTCACTGTAAACCATTACTGTCTTCTGCTCTAAGTATGTTCCAGAGAACACCAGGAAAACCCTGGGGTCAGTTTCTCTCCAACGGAGCAGTCGGCTCAGTCGCTGGGGGCTCCAGTGTGGTCGCTGATTAGATTGGCCTGTCTAAGTAATGAGCTCGTGGCCATAAAGCCGCTAGAAGTCATTAACCTAATAGAGCCCACTATAATGGACGGCCATATTTTGGCATGGATCTTCGGCACCGAGGCCATAAAGAGCAATCTCCTGACCACAGCTCCGCCAACCCTCCAAACCTCCAACCCACAGCATTCCCACCCCAGCACACACACACCCAACAGTCGCCGCAGCCCTAACCCTCACAATAGTCTCCACGGAGGCAACGGGCAATAAAGAAAATTGTATTAAGAAACCATTTGAGGTCCCATTAAGGTTTGCTTGTGCCTTTTGTATCAGGTTCCGCAGATGAACAAGGCTTGATTTGATGCTTAGCTCCGCCTCCTGTAATCGATCAGATGACATCACGTCACTCAGGACGTGACTATGTCCTGCAGGTGGACTGTCCCCACGTCACGACATCACAGTCATCTTATCATCCAGTTTGGGATGGAACCTGATCTCTGTGCAGCAAAGATGTGGATTTTTAAAGGTGCAATCTGTAAGATTCCGATCATTTTTTGTCTCTTATGAAAATAGTACAATACAATTCCATACTGACATTTTCATGAATTTATAATCACTGTGGTTTTCCCCCCCCATTACCTTCAATACCTTCAAATGAGCCTATTAATGTATATTAATGTACAAATAATCTAAGGGGGCCGCCATGTTTTTACAGTAGCCCAGAGTGGACATACTAATCATCGTTTGTGTTTTACTGACAGCTGAAGTCTACCATAGGTTCTCCTACATGTTCAGAGGGCTGAGGTGATGGATACAACATGGAACTTCACCCCTCAATGTCACCAAATCTTACACACTGCACCTTTAATGAAAAAAACTATCCACAATTTTAACTGATTAAGAAATGAAAATGTGTCTTCTCAATATAACCCAACTAAATACACTATTTTTTTACTGCTATGCAATCGTCCCATGACCCAGATTGGATCCCCTGGCGGGCCGGTTCTGGCTCACAGGCCATATGTTTGACACTCCTGCTCTAGATAGAGTCAATGCAACATTGTCTGTTTTTTCTCATTAGAAAAAAAAACTCAATATGTACGTTTTAAAGAAAGTGCAGTATGAACATGACATGACATTTATAGATCGCAGGATCTTTGCACAGCGACAATCATGTCCATTTAAAATCTGCAGTAACGCCACATTTAAAGATCAAAGGATCAGAGAAATAGTATGACTGTTGAGTCCACATTCCAAGAACTGTTTATTGCAGCCTTGTGTTTCATCATGACAGAGTAGATACAGCCTGGGGACTGAAAGCTTCTCACTGATAGACTTTAGAAAAGGTGTAAAACAGTGTTGCACAGAGCACAGCCAGAGAGTAGTGTCACTCAATTATGTCTCCATCCTGTTTGGAGTTTCCCCCAGGCCCCTCGGGCCCATTTGACCAAGCCGGGCTCCCATCAGCAGCAGGCTCCTGTGACCTGGTGCGAATGAGGAGTGTTTGCTGAGAATGAACCAGGAAAGAAGAGAAGCTGCTAAATCTACTCTCCAAAGAATAGGGGACATTTAAAATATGGAAATAAACATTTAATGACGAATGGAGATCACTAAAAAGCACCATGACATTCTATAGAACATAGAAAATACAATTAGTTAGGGATGAGAGGCAGAAGATCAAAAAGTCCATCTGTCTATGCAAATATCATGGATGAAACCTTGAACCAATGAGATTGCTCAAATCTTTCCCTCTCCTTCCATCTCTCACACAAACACACACCTACCTACACACACACACACACACACACAACAGAGCATCTCCTGCTTTCCTCTGATTAGGGCCCGGAACAATTATCGTAATCGTGTCATCTTAACAAAGCAGGAGATAAGGAGTCAGACCTTCCCCTTCAACCCCACGTCATTATCAGTCATATCGCCATATAAACACACACACACACACACATGCACACATTCATTCACTCACTCACTCACTCACTCACTCACTCACCCACTCACTCACTCACACACACATCTATCGTGTGATTGTTGGATCCTTTTATCATTCTAAATGTTGTCCTTTATATGTTAGGCAATTCAGAAAACATTATATCATCAGTGCGACACACATGTGGAGACGATGACGAATTTCAATTCATTTTCGTTCAGGTGTCCTGAATCTGGCTCTGCAGGTGTTGTGGCAGGAAATGAACAAGGTAGATAAAGTGTAAACACACAATGGCGGACAGAAGTTGAGTCAATGTGCCCCAGAGACTGTATTTGGCATCCAGGCTTTAAAATAGGGCTGTCATACACGCGGCTCGCGGGCCAAAACTAGCCAGCGAGATGACTTTGCAACGTGCGAAAATGTGCTGATAAGACATTAAGTGCGATTTTTCAAGAAAAGTGGTAGCAAACTTCAAAATGTTTCGTAAAAGGATGGTTCGTTCAATTTGAACATTTTCAGAATGTACTGTCTCTGAAACAAAGGGCAACATTTTGAGTTGTCAGAATCAACATTTTGAGTTGTCAGAATCAACATTTTGAGTTGTAAATGTAATTACGCTATGATTTGCCCCCGAAGTAAAAATGAGTTTGACACCCCTGCTACAATATTTGTGAGGTACTTTCAAGAGCTTTACAAAATCTGAATTCTGTAACTTGTGCCTCCGTGTTGTGACCTTGTGCTCATATCTCACTGAAGAAACGGAGCCAATATTGAACGTCCAAATCGGCGACACGCTGGTAGGCAACACAAGTCACTACCAGATCCTGGACATTCTTGGAGAGGGGATTTTTGGAATAGTGGCAAAGTGTGTGGCTTTACACACATCAAAGGATCTACTAGCTCTGAAGATCATCAAAGATGAGGAGGATGGGGAGCGAGAGGTATCTTGAACAGCACTTTAATCAAAGGTATCCTCAAAATGTTCAATTCTCAAGTGAAATGATGATTGACCGTCGTCCATGTTGTCTAACGTCCGTCTCACAGGTCAGAATACTGGACATCGTGGGCGTTATTGACCCAACGAGAGCAAACGTGGTGGAGTTCTACGAGAGTTTCGAGCACAAAGGACACACCTGCCTGGCTTTTGAGTTGTTGGACAGAAACCTGTCCCAGCTCCTTGTGGACAGGAAGTATAAAGCGCTGTCTCTCAATGAGATACGCCCCATCGCACATCAGGTCAGACCTGAGTCATGATAGACCTCAGTCATTCATTATGATTCTTGTTGATGTGCTTGCACAGATGCACTTCCAGTCGATGCTGTGAGTAATCTACAGACGTCTTCCTCTGTCCCTGCAGTTGCTGACGGCACTGGATGTTCTGAGGAAACTCAATATCATCCATAGTGATGTGAAACTTGAGAATATCATGCTGGTTGACCACCAGAACCGGCCATTCAGAGTCAAACTGATAGACTTTGGCCTTTCGTTGAAAACCAGTGAGGCGATTCGTGGCATGAAAATCCAACCTAAGGGTTACAGGTAGGCAAAGGTCATCTAAGCCCAAAGGTATGTTTGATATAGGATTTAATACGCTTTTTTGAAAAAACGTGGACAAACAGGGCACCTGAGGTCATCCTGGGACACTCCATCTCCATGGCCGTGGACATGTGGGCTCTTGGTTGTTTGCTTTACTTCTTGTACCTCAACAACCACCTGTTCGGTGGCCACACCGAATACCAGACGGTAAGTGATCTCAAAGAGTGTGTAGACTCCACAACCAGATGTAGAACGTTGACCTGTTCATTCTGTTTGAACAGATAAGGAGCATTGTTGAAATACTGGGCCAACCCAGTGATGACTTTCTCAATGAAGCGACAGAGACGGAGATGTTCTTCAACAGAAGACATGACTGGAACAAACAGAAATGGTCGCTGAAGGTGTCTAAAGCTTGCTTTTGCCACATGATCGGCTCATGAGAAAAAACGTCTGAATTCACATTAGAGGAAAACATCTGATATATGATCTGCTCCTGTAGACCCCGGTGGAATACCAGAAGGGAAGTGGAACTGACCCCGAGAAGAGGTGGGCAGGTCTCTGGTCCCCGAATGAGCTTGTAAGTCATCCAAGAGCAAGCCAATGTGGACATGCATGTTCAGAACGGGCCGTTTGCTTTGTCTTGAACGGTTTAGGTTTGGTGTCGCTCGACTAAGTGCGCGGACCCGTAAACTGGCGGAACAGAATGGGTTGCCGTGGCAATGAGGGTTCTGTCGTCGCTATAGAGCGCTGGCACTTGGCGTGTCTACATTCAACATTGATCGCTTTAGGGCAGTGGTGTCAAACTCAGTTCAGAGGCCAATTTGCAAGTGGGCAGGGCCAGAGAAGTCACAGCAAAATAACCTATAAACAACAACAACAACTCCAATGTGTCCCTTTGTTTTGGGGCTGAAAAGTACTTTATGTTCACATTTAACGAAACAATTGAAAATAACACCTTGCAAAGTCGTCTTGCGGGCCACATGGACCCTCTGGCAAGCTGGTTTTGGCCCACGGGCCTAAACTTTAGGGAGATCTTTAGGGAGATCTTTCACTGGGAGAAAGAGCGAGTTAATCCAACTATCGTCTTTGTTTCCAGTTCCCTCCGACATGTCAGCGGACAGTGGAGATGGATGACCACAGAGCTTTTGTGATCCTCCTGAAATGTATGCTGCAAATCGACCCTGCGAAGAGGATCACGCCCAGAGAAGCTCTGAAGCACCCGTTCCTGACTTTGAGCCACATGGATTTCAAGAAATGGGACAAGTCCTAGTGAGTTGACTGCAGAGCTGGACAGATGCTTAAATGGATTATGGGGGATTATGTATTCATCATATTTTTGCTTGTTTGTTTCACTCAGCATAAGAGAGGCCTTGAACTTGCTGGATTACAATGGGTTTGACCCGCCGCAGCACATCAGCCCGACTTCTACTCGCAACTGCACAAACCAGCTGGGCCCAACTGTAGAAAAGATGGTGTCATCCGAAGATTATGAAACATTTCAAACTGAAGACCTCCTTTATGTAGACTTGTCGTCTCCTCACTCCAATGATGACAGCTTAAACCTGCTTGAAAGCACCGCACCCATGGGTTCTAGACACAGCTCAGCTGAACATCTAGCCATCTTTCAAGACACCATCTATGATCCAGCAGTAGAGGGATTGGCCGTTGATGTGCCACCGTCTCAGGGTGCAACGGGCAAGAAGAAGAAGAGGAGCGGCCTCATGAGGAGGATCTCCAGCCTCATCACTTGGACCCTCAGGTCTGTGTTTGGACAGAAAAGACGAGTCTGAGAGATTCAGACATGTGAACTAGACCTGGAGGCAGGTATGCAATAGGGTCCAAGCCCCGAGACCACATCACCATGCCCCCTTGGGCTCCAACTTCTGATAAACAGAAGAATTCACTTTCCTTTTTCATGTGGAGAGTTAAGGCTGCATACGACCACACGCGCGCGGCTAATTCAAGTCAATTCTCCTCTTCACAGTGACCCTTTAACCTCCATTTACCACTTTCACCAAACTAGCGACATCACATTTTAACAAACCAGTCAACCTACATTTTACGATGGGTCTCATAACCTTGTTCCTGTGGCTCTGTTATTGGAAATGGACTATAATTGCTGTCAGCCCTTGACTGATTATTATGTGGAGACCCCAACGAGAAATCAAAATAAAAATCCATACACACGCAAACCCACAAATGAACATTGATGTTGTGTGTTTACAAAACACAGGAGTCATTTTCAACTCGA
The DNA here is from genome assembly GCA_016785325.1 of Chascanopsetta lugubris. Taxonomy (NCBI): domain Eukaryota; kingdom Metazoa; phylum Chordata; class Actinopteri; order Pleuronectiformes; family Bothidae; genus Chascanopsetta; species Chascanopsetta lugubris. The sequence goes on from JAFBJT010109609.1 coordinate 13,393, forward strand.
GAGAGATACTGATGGTGCTTACCTCCATCAATGCTAACACCCGGTCTCGCCATGCCCTTTGATCCACATCAGATCCATATTTTGTTGTTGTTTTCTTCCTTTTCCATCTCCGTCCAGTTCTGTGAAGATTTCTTGGAAAAGAACAGAAAAACACAAAAACACCAATGAAAACACATTATCTTTGACAGCGCAGGTAAAATATAGAATATGATTCATAGTGTACGTCACAGTGAGTGGTCACCAAGTTTTGGAAAGACCTATGCAAATATTTTAAATTGTGAAAGATGAATGAACAGAGCAAAGAGACATTGGAAAATAAACTGCAATAAATGCAAGATACTGTGACCAAAAAACACTCAGGGCTTACATTCAACATAATTGATCACATTAGAAATAGTTAGGGTTAGATTGGATAGCCCTGCTTTCAAAAAAAAAAAAGTATATATATGGTATTTCGGGTGTATAGATTGGTGCTTGTAACCCTAATCAGCACATCTCACCTCTAAAGGATAGGTCTTAATAATAGCATATGACATAAATTTGGTATTTTAGAATTCCAGAAACTATCTTTACAATTTTTAATGAGACAAATTCAACAAACTTTGATTCTTCAATCTCGTTGTACATTGTGTATAATGACAATAAAGGCATTCTATTCTATTCTAGATGCTCATATTCATCCGGGGTTCACCACGGGTATGAGTCTGACCCTCAATGACCCTCCAAGAATGTGTTATGTATCTAAGTGCAAGGATGGATGGATGAGCTGTACCGACTGTGATGTCTCCTTAACGTCATCAACCGGAACCCACCCTCCTCTCTCCTGTAGTAACCACCTGGATCTGCGTGAGTCAGATAACGAGAGGCCACGTCCTCATTACCCAGAATGATAGAAAGTGAATACTATTGAACATTTGACTGTCCTTAATATTCTTCAAAGCCCCTGCCCTTTGCATAGTAAAGCCCCCGTGGGTGTCTAAATCACCCTCCACCCTCCAGGTCTGTCAGTTAAGTAGTGCAAACATTTACTTTGAATTAACCAGCTTGAAGGGAAATAAACAGAACTGTGGGGCGCAGACGTGATGTATATTTTTTTTATCCTGTCATGGATGTGTCATGCTGACGGCCGTGACGTCATCCACATTACTTTGATACTAGCATTCTATTTCCAGTTGTCTGTTGGAGGGTTATGCACTTGATGAAGCTTCCAAATCAAAAACAATGTCTGACAACAGCAACTGGATTCATTCATAAATATACGATACAAGACATTTGATTGTGTTTTCAGTTCATCCTTTAGCATCGGTTCCATTCTACTCTCCAGATAAGGGAACATCAGATGGTGATGAGTGTCGTTGACCTCATCACCTTTCAGTGCATCAGCAAGCTTCCTGCTCGGCCAATCATCTGAACCCACCACCTGCCCGTTCACCTGTTCAGGGGCAGGATGGTGGGACATCTGCATGGCAACGTCAGGGAACGTCTCAAAAAGAGACCAGATCTGCCCCATTACTTAAATGAGGAGGAGGAGGGTACACGACCATCGAACCTTCTTCAGACCATTGTGTCCGTAATCCAGTCCAATGCAATCCTCATCACGTAGGGTATTTACATTGAGCTGGTTATTATCAGTGATGAGAAAGTACAAACGCATCAGACATCTTTTCAAGTCTTCGGCTAAAAACTGTGTTGACATGCTGGTCAGATGCTTTTGAGTTCTAATCCCATGAGATATCACGAATCCCTGTTCTTTTCTCTTCGACTTCCCTTATCACGGCCATGTGGGCTGTGCCCCCTGCTGAGTGGCATCAGGGCAGCATTTCTCGGACCCGTCTGTTCTCTTTGGTGTCGGTCAGGTAAAGATAATAATGTGTGAAGGCTTCGACACTGTTTATCAGTGTTCTGAGATGAAAAGAACCAGATTCCTTTCATTTGTACGCTTTGTGGAACTACATATACAAACGTGGATATGGTGGAATCAAAACATTTGAGACTGATAAAATGTATTATTATATTGAATTTTTTTTATTATAAATGTATTTTCGTACTAATATGTTATTGAGTATAATCATGAGTATGGGTACTTGGATAAATGTTCAATCAAAAGATACACTTCAGTGTTTAACTTTTTTTAAAGTATTCATATACAATTTTGACATATATTTTTCAGACTCAATTAATAAAATATTATTCAAATTCCAAAATGTATACATTTAAGAATAAAAATGTAAATCAGTCGAATCTTCTCCAACAGATACCAAACTTTCTTAACAAACACCAGAGCTAAGTTTTACAATAAGTGATTTATATCAAACTAAGTTAAACAATATTTCATTATACACATTTCAACTGTTTATTTTCTAAAACTCAGTTTTAGGTCTTTTAATACTCATACAGTGCCACAGAATATTTAGTGTGAGTCATCATAAGAAAAATAGTCTGACAGGCCTAAGTCCTTCAGACACAAACTCTGACAGCAGATGCTAGTGTGTGTGTGTGCGTGTGTGTGTGTGTGTGTGTGGGGGGGGGGGGTTCCAGGAAAGGGTTGGGTTAGTGATTCTCCTCTGCCTACGCTCACGACTCTGTGACGACATGTCCCTCCCACCATCACCGTCACTGTCTCTGACCATCACGGATCTTATGAGGGAACTGATAATGTTGTTAAAAGGTCCAATTAAACATGAGTGTGAGCTGTGACCTCATCACTTATCCCTCAGCAAGTCATGATTCATGCTGACATAAATGTTTCCAGAAAATGTATCTGTATTCTTCCTTTGAGATAATATCAATTAACTTGGGCTTTGAATGCTTTTCCATAAGGAGCTGTAGTTTGTGAAAGGTCAACATGAGACTAATTGAATGAATGGCAGCTGATGTCCATGGTGGATCCACTTCAGTGTTGCAGCAGTGTCCTCTAGTGGTCTCAGGCCTCACACTGATTATGATTTAGTGCTGCTTGTTCAAGAGGGTCCAGACGAGACACAACACCCACTATTATTCCTCCTTTAACCTTTGACCCCTCAACTAAGATTCAACCGGGAGGAGCCCTCTAGTCTAGACAGTGTGTGTGTGTGTGTGTACGTGTGTGTGTGTACGTGTGCGTGTGTGTGTGCGTGCGCTTCTTTAGGGAACAGTTTACTTTAAGTTTTGACAAAACTTTATTTTGTGCTCAGCTTGAACATGCAATTCAACCACTAGATGGCGCTCAGTGCCTACATACTGCACCTTTAACGGCAACGATAGTTTGCTGTACACTGTTATAATCATACACAGAAACATTTAGAAATTCATTATTATCATTATCTTTATTCTGGTGTACAGCCCAGTGCCTCTCACAAAGCTTCAACTGACAAGATCATCATCACAGCACATTCCATCATCTAGCCTTCTCTCATTTTCTAACTTATTATAAGAAGCAGCTCTGTCTGGCCTCACCCCTTCAAAGTAACAGCGGCTCATGAGAGTTAGACAGCCTTTCATTGTTACCAACCTTTGACAGCCTCTAATCACACACACAGTCACACACTTCTGATTTAGAAGTGTTTGTTCTTTTGGTTTCGCCAGGGACTAAATCTCTCCCTCAATATCTGAATAATAAACAACGGTGTCATCACTATTATATCATTCTATAAGACCATCATGACCACCAAAACATGAGATGTTTAATACATTGTCAACGTGTGAAATCCTCACTGTGTTTTTTGTGTTTACCTGCACTTCTGACAATGTCCAGCAGGTGGCAAAAACTCTCCACTCTTCAATCAGTACTGACAACAGGCCTTATGACTCAACTTCTGCTTCATTTTGCTTAAGATAGTTTCGTTCAAAAAGAAACATGTCAGCCATGATGTAATATAGCAAAATAAGCCAAGCATAATCATAAAACATTATTCTTTAAATCAGTAATGCCAAAGCCATTCTTCACTGACATTAAATATTATATTTGAGTCTGAGTAAGCCATGAGTTGTAATCAAGAATGCAAGAATGTTTACACTGAATGGTAGTGTGTGACGTCACAGGTCATGTCTTAAAAACTGCCAAAACTGCAATTAAAGTGTTAGGTGGGATGTAATGGGACTCAACTAAATTTTATATTCAATGTTTATTTTTCTTACTGACTTTTTGATTTTATTCTCAAAAACGTAAAGCAATTGGAGTTTAAAATAATCTTAGAAATCATAAATATTGTCAGATTTGTATTTCTTCCTTTCCTTTGCTTATTTTGCTTTCATTTATTTCTTTAATACCTTTGATATTTCTTTAATTCTTTAGTTGCATTAACCTTTAATCGTGCAATTGCCTTATTATAAAGAGACAAATACTGTTTCTATGTATGTTATTGTTTCTACTTATAAAAGTATAAAGATGACAATAAGCATTTATTTTGAAAAGTTATTTTGGGGAAGTCTAAGTCTGACGTTTGCCTTGACAGCGGACACCGGAAGTGTCGCGTGACTGTCCAGAATCGTGAGCACATCTGGTAACGTGCCCAGTTTTAAGATGTTGTTTATTATAGAGAATGACAGTAATGGCTGTTATTTGCTGAACGTCCAGTGATTGTTTAAAGTTATATATGGAGGTTTGACTAACAGAGGCTAACCTCGCAAACGTGACGCTAACGGTCCGCAGCTGGATGTCACGCCGGTGCCAGTGTCATAAATTCCCCGTGGAAACTGTTGCTTTGACCGCATAACCACATTGGGTGAAGACTCTTTTTATGGACGTGTTCAGGAGATAATTACAGCAAACAACAGTAATAATTAAACAACTTTAAATGTCGACAAGTTTTTTTTTTTTTTATGTGTTGAAAGAAATATTGTGTTGTGTGGTTCGTTGTTTGAGGTGGGAACATAAGTTAGGTAACACCGCTGTATTTCTAGTTCCTTACTTTAGCTCCGAGTTGTCATAACTTTTAAAGATAACTTAGCACCAACTGTTCAATGTGTCAATAATTTCATAGCAAATTACTGAACATATAAACATGTCTTGGTTCTGCCAGGCGTCGTTTTACGATAGCTGTCCGAACTAACAATTTAGTGAACGAAAATGCAACGCTGCCTTACCTGTAAATCCACTCCGCCGTTGTATTATTTCTTGAAGCAGTTAACGTTGACTTTTATCCATTGCACCATCAAGTTTGGCAGATGAGTCAAACTTTTGTCGCTCTTAATTTGAAGGCGAGGCTCTGGTGCGGAAGGGCGGATGCTGTTCGTTGTTGTGCCTCGACGCACAGGGAGGAGGACATAGTGGATTCCGCTGGGGAAGCTGTACATCATCGCCAGGCGCCTCACTGGAGATCTCTCCCCGTTGTACGTGTAGGATAACGGTGTCACCACTGGAATGAATCCACCGAGGTACGTGGCTCGAAGGCTGGGGGGGTGTTTGGGCGTGTTGTGTAGTTAAACGTGAAGGAAATGGCTTTAGGGAGAAACAAAAAATAGCCTGCTCCTTTCCTGCCGCTGCTCCCCTTCACTTTGCCTGACAAATTAGCTGCTAGCCCGTCCCTGTGTGTTTTGCCTTGCAGATAGCATATGTTTGTTCAGTCACATCTACCAGCTGCTGTAATATCGCACATTTAACACACCTCTCCTTTCTCTTCCAGCCTCCACTGACGCGAATTAGCCGGGATCATGAGCAGGAGACGGGGGTAAAGTGGCTGGCTTCCTGTGGGGATTTGTGCACAGGCTTTTTCCCCCTTTTTTTGTTTTTGCCGTGGACATGCCTCGTCTATGGAGGAGGGAAGCTGAGCGGAGCTAGCTGGCCGACGAGCCCGGCTAGCGGCGACATTCCCAGGCTTTTTGGATGACTGCTCATCTCCAGGGTTAGCTGATTGATTTGGGATCGGCGCTGCCAACCCCGTCCCCTTCCCCGCGGACAAGGAGCCAGCATGGGGGAGCCCAGCCTGGACGACTCCAATGTCAAGGTGGCTGTTCGCGTACGGCCCATGAACAGGAGAGGTGAGGGGCAGCTGCTATCCGTTCAAAATGCACGGGTGTGAATGGACACCGCACCTGTCAAGTGTCAGGTTTACATGACAGATACGGTGACACACACAGTGTCAGATCATCATCCCAAACAGAACAATGCCACATCAGTGCTCCTCCACTATCTCACATTCATGTGATGCACACACTGCCTCAGGTTGGCCATAAACACCTCACGGCACCATTGTTCACAGCCTTGATTTACTCACTCCCTTGTTTAATTTCCTGGGTGCCATTCACAAATGACCTCCCATTAGTGGATTGAGCTGCTGCAGATAAAAAAAAAAAAAGGATGTGGTCTGGCTGGCACATGGTTGTACAGAGCTGCTACAAGGCTTCCCCAGTGGCCGCCTGCCATTCAGAGAGATTTAAAGTCCACTCGCGGTGAGAGATCCACACTCTAAAACAGGCTGGACTCTTTGTCTCAATAGCTGACCGATGCACTTGCCAATAACCTATTCTCGCCCCACCTATTTGTTGCTGGTTACTTCTGTGGGATGACTCCTGTTCTCAAGTGAGAAGCAGTACAGTCACTTGTTTGTCTTTGCTTTCCACTGTCATCCCTCTCCCTACTACCATTAGGCCAAACACTCGCATATCTCTCGTATCTTCCCCGGGGAGATGCATGTCCGCTTACATCCTCTTCACTAATTTAAAAAGCCGGAGTAACAAAGGCACAGTGTTGGACAAATGTGCGTGCACGCTCAAATGCTCCGCTCAATTATATTCCGAATATTCAGTGTCATGCAGGAAGACACGGATGACATTTCTTGGTTGTGTGCCAAGTTGTGTGTTTTTTGTTTTGCTGTGGGAGACCATGTGTCCCATGAATGGAGGAGGAGGAGAGCTGCCCAGACAGAGTGGATGAAGACCAACAACTGACCACTCTCTCTCTCTCTCTCTCTCTCTCTCTCCCTCTCCCCTTTGAGCTGGGGAAGTCGGTCACAAGACCGTGGCAGTAAACTACCCCACTGTTCCCATAGGCAGGGATTTACCATGAACTTGGGTGTTGTGACACAGCGGCGACATTCTTCAGTGACAGCCCTTTGCAAGGATAGACATTTGTTTTTGGACACAACCTTGAGCCAGTTGATGTCATGGGGTTCTGATGTCACCGCTGACTGCGAGGAAGGGGACAGATGGGATCTGTCTGAAATTCCTCAACAGATTAGGTGAAGTTAGACTGATGTAGGGAGAGGGTTTGTGCAAATACATTTCTTTGGCAGCCATGTTTCTTTCATAATCTCAGACAAGGAGCAGTATGATGGACAAAAGACACCCAGGTGACAAACCCATGTTTTCTCCTGTGCCTGTCACCTGGTGATGCTGGGGGCAGGACAGCAGTGTACATGACTTTTCACAGCATGATAATCAAACACAATTGAATGACAATTTTAAAGGTTAACACTGATGTTTAGAAAAAAAAAAGAATTTTTTTTTTTAACCAGCAACCACGTCATCCCGACCCTTACTTTTGTCTCAGAAAGTTGAGGGAGGACACCGACAGCAGTTTGTACCACATTCATTGGCTCAGAGTTATTATTTGTCACATTCTTTAAAAAATTCTGCAGACCAAAGTCAGAGGAGGTGACCTCTGTCAATCCTGTCCACGCACGCCCGCATGCATCACCATGAAATAGATCAAGCCGACAAATTGATGGCTTCCTGAAGCCGATGGGTTTGGAAGCAGGAGTGCCACGTTTCCAGTAGCTCTGATGTCTTACTGGTCTTTAGATGAAGAGGGCCACTGTCCACATCTGCCTGTGTCAAAGGAAGACTTTCAGAATTTCAGATAACTGCCCAAAAGACACGGCATAAGAATGTGCCTTTTGAAATGTTCAGACTCAAAAACCTCAAATCCCATCAGCTGTTGGCGGTGGTGCCTCTCACCTTTGCACCGCTCGGCTCAGACACCTCAGTTCTTCGGTCTGCCGCCCTCTCACAGTTGCCTCAGGCCACATTAGGCAAAGATGTGGGAGGGTTGGGTTTACTCGCCCGCTTTCCTCTCTCACATTTCACCGCTCGCAGTTATTCAGACCTGGGACACTGAAATATTAAGCGAGCTTCTTCGACCTTGAGGCCACCGTCCATGCGTATCCCAGGTTGAGCAGGAGATGTGGTGTAGCTGACCGTGTGAACAAAGACAGGAAGGGAGTGAGTCTGAATGAATATTTGCTAATGTTGCGTAATGCCCAGTGTTCCCATGGCCGTGGCCTTCGAAGAACAGAGCAACCCCGGGCATAGCAACGGCCGCACACCCCGGCCAATCGGCTGGCGTTTTGTTCTGCCAAAACCTCAGCACCGGTAGCCCAGGGAAGGGCTGGAGAGTCGGCCAGTGGAAAGTGGGAGCTGCGTATGGAGCAAGGAAAGACGGATAACAATGGGTACATTTATCCTCTCAACAACACCGCATCACACTTTCCCTACTGCTCAGGAGGAAGCCCAGCTCTCGAACTGCATGCATGTGGGAAATGTAGGCAGCAGCAGCAGCAGCAGCAGCAGCAGCAGCAGCAGCAGCAGGGGAGAGATCAAAAAAGATAGTTTTCCCTCATCCCCTCTATGTCTGTGCTACTCCCACCTTCCTTAACTTAGTCTCAGACTCCCTCCCTCACTGTCTTTTTGTCTCTCTGGGTTCACGTTCCCCTTTAGCTCTGTTGTAACCTTGACAGCTGAAGAATTGATTCATTTCCTGTGACCTTTGACCCCAGGTTTCCATGGCACTACTTCTATGTTCCTGCCAGAAGCATCAGCATGGAGACTCTTTAAACAGACACTCCAGACCCAAATCCCCTTGTGTTCCTGCTTTGAACAGGCACAAGCAACCTCTTGCCAGGTTAATAGCTAGAAACATAGCAGGCAAGTATATTGCCTGGTTTTCCCCCTTGGCATGGAGGCTTATTTCTATGCATCTGCATTCATATTTAAAGGTGTGGCTTGCAGGATTTGTGGATTTGTGTTTGTAAACACGCGGGTTAAAGATGGATTCTCATCTCCTGCCCGGCAACACCAGGAGGACATACAGTGCAAGCTGCTCCATTGTAGAAACATCACATTTGATGTCAAAATGCTGCATCTCAAGACAAGTAAATAGGCCAACCAGCAGCTCTTACCCCGTCGGACAGAAAACAGGCCAACTCTGCAATGCGCTTCATTATCATCACTTCCTTCAGATCTCACCGCATGAAAGCTTTTCCCATGTTTTTACCTGACTGGAGCTTAAACTCATTATTTTCTTCTTGGTTGTTGTCTCTCCTTATTATGGCTTTTTACACCATATCGTCCGGTACCTGGCTGGTTATTGACCCGTGTATTAAGTCCAGCCTTCTGATCTGTTATTTGCTCGAGGCTACACACACACACACACTCTGCCCAAATTTTGCCATCCTGATATGTTTTGTACACACTGGAACAAGAGGGAAATGAGGATAATCATACTGATAAAACACAACACCACTCTAGTCAGCAAGGGAGGGCACTGATCAGTGAGGATTCTGTATTGATTCTTTATTAAGGGAGACAGGGGCTGGACAACTGCTGTCAAACTTCCCAGTGAGAAAGTCAATCATTACCTTTGCCAAGAAAATGCTATTCATGTTTACACTGGTTTATCTGTTAGGCATACAGGTTATGCAGTAACCCGTTGAATCTGATGTATACTTTCTCACTTAACAAATGGCATGTTCAACATTTTCGAGTGAACAATGAATGGATCTTGATTTAAAAAAAAAAAAAAGTGATACATTTTGTTGTAGATCCAATTTGAAATTGTGGATTCTGTGAATTTAGATAAGATTCATCATTTTTTGGTCAGGATAACAAGGTGTGAAATCAGTAGGGGACATCCTTGAGGAGAAGGATTTAAACCACAGAATTGCTTTTCCTGTCTCAACACAAGCTCATTGTCGAATAGAAATGGTTTCCAACTGTTATTTCAAGAATAACTGACAGCTAATAATTTGACTCTGAAGGGAATCTGAGC
>JAFBJT010109610.1:9425-27697 GCA_016785325.1 Chascanopsetta lugubris
TACTCCGTCTTTTTTCACTCTTTTCTCTCTCTCTCTCTCTCTCTCTCTCTCCATTTCCCCATCTCCCCAGTCGACATCTCCTCTCTCCCTCTCTCTCTCCCTGTTTCCCCCTCTCTTCCGATCCTCAATGACAGACCATCTGGCCTCAGCCAAGCATCTTTAATGGCTTCATCACAGGCCGCGGGATGCTGCTGAATAGAGAACAGCGATAGGCTGATATGCCTGGCCACCCCCCCTCTAATTCCCCCACCTCTAAATTTGGGCCGTCCTACAATGAGAGGGGACGTTTCCAGTCAGGAGCTGTTTAATGCACACGGACTCCGATTCGTTTGAATAGGGACACATGTCTCTGCGTGGAGCTTCATTCTGCATCACGCAGCACACTGATACTGTATATCATTAAAAACAACCATATATAAATATATAGGATTGAAAGTACACTGTAAATATACTGTACACACTGAACATCTTCTAATTTAATCTGCACGTCAAATGCACAGATTTCCAATTTCTCAGTAGATAACCTTTCAAAAAATCACAGTTAATTCTGATATGGATCGCAACAAAATATTTTCAAGTGAATTTCATTAGACTTGGATATACTTTACTTTTGTGCAGATGTGACAATTTATCACATAAATGGAGAAGTATGAATAGTGGACAGTGAAAGAGTAATGGAAGTACAAGCTGAACTAAAATTATATAATCAAACAATACCTGGTAATATTGTATATTTCTCTCTAATTTGAATATACCACATTTGAATGATACATCTTTTTTATAATCTTACCAATGAATCAAAAACAAGCCATTTCAATAAATGAAGGTCAATGTTGGACTTTAAGTCATTGTTGTTGATACTGACACGAGATGTGTAGAGGTAATAAACAACTATTTAGTTTTACTGGATCAAAATTAAAGTCACTGTAGTGACCATTTTACTTCACCGTATATTCATGCTTTTGTTGTACATTTATAATTTATACACTGTCAACAACTGTGTTTTACTCTTACCTCTTCATTTTAGACAGGCACCTTCTTAGTCAGCCTCGTTGAGACGGAGAGGGGTCCTCGCGGTCAGCCGCAGGTTTGCTGCGTCACCCGAAGATGTGTTGCTGCCGGAGTTCAGAGAGAAATACACTTCACTGTTGTGTATTAGAAGTATTGCTACGTGTTTTCGGGTACGTTGTCTTAATATGTTACTTTCTGTGCGCTTTCCCCCCAATTTGTATTAATCTGGTGAGCGCTAACGCTAGCACGCTAGCGCTAGCGCGCTAATGCTAGCTAACCAATTATCCTACCGTGCTGACACCTGTGTGTGGCACACCTGTGTTATGTATCATATATTCTCAAAAGTAATTGTTGTTGATAGTGAAACCTGTGGTCGTGAAGTCGCTTACTCACCCAGAAGTCTTCACTCTTGTGTGAAGAAGTGTGTTTTACAACGAAACACAGTAGTAAACATTAGTGAAGACTGGCTGCCAATGGCTGCTGCTGCCTGTGCTCTCCCTCCCTCCCCCAAACACACCAGAGCTAAGTCACCGTGCGCACCATGTCCTCCTGCCGGGGTCACGTGATAGCTTGAGGCAGTACTCCACGTTTAAACTGTTACGGTTGTTGTATGAAGCTAGTTAGCTAGCTACAGATGCTATCAGAGCTTTGAACCCGCTTGTCCAAAGAGTAGGTAAGGCAATGCATTGTATTTTTGTTTTGTTTTCATAACAGTCTGATCACATATTGGAATCAAAATCAATAAACTAAGTTGCTAGTTACACTTTTAAAGGTGCACTATGTAGGATTTGGGTGTCATTTGGATTTCCTTAGGCAAAAATGGTTCATAGCATAAATGTGCTGATGTTTAAATGCATGTATTATCACCTGAATACTTTCGAACGAGCCCTTTGTATTTACATCAGGAGCAGCTCTTCCTGATGGAGGCCTCCATGTTACTGTAATGTTATGACGGTGGCCCAGATTGGACAAACACCTGTTGGGTTTAAATGAAACTGAATACTTCCATAGGTTCTCCTTCCTGCTTTGGATTGGACAGTGGGGTGAAGGGAGTTCAACTACACCATCACATGGCACCAAAAGGTCATTATTTTGTATCTTTCACTGTAATTGATCTGTTATTTGTTTTTCATTTGCCTTATTAATTTACTACTTTTCTGTACGTGTATTTATTTTATTTCGTACACAGTAGACAGTTCATGCAGTTTTAAATTCTGAATAAATAAAACATGTATTTTTCGATATATGAAGTAAAAGTAAGCCGTGAAAGGACTGTATTTTTACAGTATCCTTTGTTAGAATGTCCTTGGTATGTGATCATACCTGTGTTTTCCTACCTGTCAGAGGAGCTTATGCTTAACGTTGTTTCCCAACAGGTTACCTTCCACCTGTCGTGCTTCCTATCGTGTGTTTTCCCGCCGTCAACAAAAACCCGAGGGTGAGTGAACCGAGTTTTTCTGTGTCTGAACTGAAAGTGACCTGCAGGCGTCTGTGTGAAAGCAGAGGGGCTGGTAATGATGAAGGGCAGAGCGGAGGAGATAACCACACTTCTAATTAAGGACAATAGCCCTCTGGAGATGGGCAGTGATATCTCACTCTGTACTTTGTAGTGAAGCATGTTCTGGATCAGGCGCAGAAATTAACAAGGTCTCCAGGCGAGAAATCTCCTTGAAAGTTCATGCGATGTCTGCGAAATTAAAAATGGAGAGCCATCCCCTCCGCTAATGTTTTTTGCAAGATAGCAATTATTAATTCATTGTTACACACAAAGCTCGTTATACGTTTTTAGCAGCGGAGGAGTGATTAAAACATAAGTAACTTAATGAAATTCTGAGATTATTGCCTCTGCACTGAAACGCCTCCAGTAAGGGAAGTGAAGTTTTGGATAATTTACAAAAGTAAAAGCAATAAAACACGAGACGATAGGAAATACAATAATAATATGCATTTTTAACACCATATTTATTTTTCCAAACCTTGGCTGAATGTGCTTCAAAAGCTTGGTTGGAGTTTCTGTTGGTTAATGTTGATTCAAATCTCTCTGACGTCCTCCTGGTGTTTGCATCCTGCTTTAAAACCTCTAGTTCTGAGGTTTTGCTATTTAAAAACTTTTCCTGCTGAAAAGTTTTTTGTTGTTGTTGCAGAAAACTTCTGAAACGTGTAGATAATTACGTGACACAAACTCTCCAGAGAAAAAAACAGACCTGAAAATATAATGGCTGTGCATTTTTAAGGAGCTCGGAGTGACTTCACTGTGAAAAGCTCATATTTTAAAATCAGCAAAATGCACAAGTTGAGTTGAGGCTTCTGTGTTTGCTCCTCACCTGGTAAATCAATTCTTCCTCCCTGGTTTCACACACTGACGTGTTTCTCCTCTACCTCTAATATCCAACTGTAGCTTGGGGCTTTCCATTTTGGCTGCAGTATTTTTTGCTTGTTTACAAACCAAAATCAGAGAGTGTTGACAAGATACAGTGATACCTCAAAGTAAACTCCTTCCTGAGGGCTGTAAGAGTTTGGCAAAGTTCAAGTTTCAAAGCAATAATGTTGAAAAAGATTAAAATGATATGACAGCACACCGGTGGAGACTTCTGCTCCAACATGATTCAGGATTCACTGCACTCCACTCGCTCCCATTGGGACCGTTCCATTCAATGACAAGCTCCGCCTACTGCGTCTGAGTTTTGATTGCCCTGAGCACGCGATGAGCTCAGCGTTATCATCTGCACTACAGTGTACGTCGTTGGGTCAAGTTCAGGAATAAGTTCTGTGGCAATTTATTTTTCAAAAGAATTGTTTGGATTCCAATGAATTTGATATTTTGGACGTTCACGTTTGGAACGTGCTCTGTCCTGTACGTGTGAAGTTTGAGCGTCAGAGTGAAGGTGATGGTTGTACATGGCAGTGCTCACAGAGTTGTGGAAATGAGTGAGTGGAGTGTGGAAACAGAAACTTCAGCTCAGTGGTGACTCTCTCTCTCTCTCTCTCTGTGTGGAGATGTTCCCTGTGGGTCTGAGTGAAGCTGGATGTCACGTCAGCTGCACATTTGTAGAGCAGGATTTCGTGTGACTCAACTCAACGCGTCATTAAAACCGTCCATGAGGGACTGACATATCATGTCATGTTATATCATCAATGTGGCTCAGCAAAGACTCTCTCTCTCTCGCTCTCTCTCTCTCTCTCTCTCTCTCTCTCTCTTGCTCTCATCAGCTTACCTTTATCTCTCCTGTTTTCCTCCTGTCATTTTCCCTGATTTGCTTTGACGTCACTGATCTTTTTTCTTCCTTCACTCTCTGGAGACATTTTGGGAAAGATGCCAATGGAACAAAATTTTCTTTCAAGTTACAAATAGCCTCGTGTAAATTATGCATAAAGAGCAAACTTTTAAAGGTGCAGCGTGTACGATTTTGGTAACTTTTGTCACTAAAAATATTACAAAACAATTACATCCTGACATTTTCATGAATTTATAATCTTGTAAATGTTGCATTTTTTTCTCCATTTTCCTGAAATGATAATAAATACACTATATATTTGTTTGATAATGGTCTCGTGTAATTAGAGCTCGGTATACTTTATTTTAATTAACTGCATGGCATTCTCCCCCTACACTGTCTCCTTTATCATCGATATTGAAACTACAGCAGTTCACAACAAAAGGTTGAACCGGGGCAGATGAGGAGACAGAATTCTTATGGTTGTAAAAACATTCATCTCCTCAAAGTCAAAGGTTGAGCACAAACTCTGGTGCTGAGCTCTCAAATGAACTCACTGTGGTTTTGTGTTTGGGGCTTGTGGTAAGTGGTCGAAGTGCTTTTAAACCGACCACATTTTAAATTTGCATGACTCAAACGAAACACGAGTAAATCTGTTCAGTCCACAGACGAGCGGAGCAACGTCCAGTGAACAGTCCCACCTGACTTCCTGCTGTTGGACCGAGCAGATTCTCTGAAAAATGTCATGACAGTGAAGAAAACAAATGAATATGATGTGGCAGCGCGTTAATATGAATTCAAAGTGGATTCTAAGAAATAGAAATAGAACTTCTCCACTGTGCCAGCTATTTAAAAATAAGAGAGAAGTGCACCTCTGGCAGAGAGGATTAGCATATTCGTCTGGATGCATTCGTAATTCCGAAGATGGTGTTTGTAGAGGTGAAGAAGAATTGGAGAGAAAACATGTAGGATTAAAAGAAAATCCTTTCCAGTGTTGGCAGAGCTTTAAACAAAGCAGCGCCACAGAAATGTAGAGGAAATAGAGTTGATAGAAATAAGAGAAGTGGTGGGAATGAAGGAGGGGAGACATGAGGATCCTTGACGGTGTGTGATGAACGACTGCAGCAGCTTTTCTCAGCTGAACTCTTCATGGATCATAAACTCTCAGGAAGAAGAGAAAACGTCTCTCTCTCTCTCTCTCTCTCTCTCTCTCTCTCTCTCTCCATCCCATCATCCCTCAGATCGAACCGCCTGTCCCGGCCGACCGACTTTTGTTTTTTTTTCTTTTTGGGGGGGAATGAAAGGAGGAAAGAGAGTGGAATGGCCTTCTGTTTCATTGTTTTATTTTATTACTTTCATTTTCTTGTTTTTATATGGTCTTTCCTCGGAGGAGGGCGATTCATCACGGCGGAGGGGAGCAACAACAAAAAGCCCAAACTCAGAAGGTGGAGGATGATTTATCGTTTCACCCTCCCACTCCCTCTCCCTCTCTCCCTCTCTCTCTCTCTCTCTCTCTCTCTCTCTTTGCCCCACTTTCCTTTCTTCCTCTTCACTCTCACACGCTCTTGCAAAGTAGGAAAGAAACAAGGACCAGAGGAGGAAAGATTAGAAGGATGGTGGGAAGGACACAAAGAAGGATCCAGGGAGGAGAAGCTGATCTTTTAATTACTTTGTGCTCAAATGACCTCGGTCCCGTTAAACTCTTTACAGGATGGACGGTCCACTCATGTGTTTCACTCAGTGCCACAGTTTGTTGTGAAGGTGGGCTCAGATATGGTTCTGTTAAGATGGAAGTGTAGTATTGTGTCAAAATGAAGCTTGACAGTCACAGTGTTCATGGAGATACGTTGACTGATGTAATTCTGCTTTGATCTCATAGTCGGTTGTTGTGTGTAAAATCATGATGGTTCATGATGTTGAAGAGCCTGACAACATCATGGTTGTCAGGCTCTTGTGTTCTGTAGCGTTGTCGTTATGCCCGTGTTTGGACATGCCTCTTTTCTTACGTTTCAGTCACTTCTGGATAAAGTGGGGGTCGCCAGTCTCTCACCGTTATTTTGGGGGTCGCAGGCTGAAAAGTTTGGGGCCCCCTGCTCCAGACGATGAATCTACAACTAGTCTTTGATACTGTAACATTCATAATGTTGGACTGGATACGAAGACGACCAAAGTGTCCTTGTCCATTATACTGAGCTTCAAATGGCCCCATGGAGGCTCTTTATGGGGCCATCACAGAGAGATAAGTGCTCCACGTACAGTGGATGCTCTGTATGAATGATGCAGTGAATGGGTGAATGGCAAACGCATTATATAGATACAGGTCATTTACCGTTCCTGCAGCTGCTGTATTGTCGTCATTGTCGTTTCCTTGGCTGAGCTGTATCCAGGTTCTGATATGGAGTCTTTCAGAATGTTCTCAGCCCTCCTGTTGACAAAGGGATCCTCCTGAATGTAATCTGGAATTCAGGGATCAGGTCCGTGAGCTCGTTCTTCTTATCTGTGGGTTTTAAACGGGATGTTTCGACATCCGACTGAAAAAGGGGGGGATGTATTGTCGTTTAGGAGGTTTTGCTTTTTTCCGGCTTTAATTCAGGAGGAGAACAGCAGCCGCCCGCGGGCTCAGGTGAACACTCGCCACCAGGGAAATAAGGCTCGTCTAAATCATGTGGAAGAGAGGGATGACAGGGAGGGGAGAGGGGGAGGAGGAGGGAGGAGGGTGGGGCTGAGATAAAGAAGATGGAGGGAACCCTAAGTGAAAAAGATTAGAAGCGAGATGAGGAGGAATGCACCAGAGGAAAGAAACAGAATGTGGGCCGACAAACAGAAAGGGGTGAAATTAAAAATGGAGAAGAGGAGGAAAGAAGGCGAGTGGCATAAAAAAAGATACATGCAGAGACTAGAGGATGGTATTACAAATACATGATTCCATCCAGAAGACAGAGCATAGACTGAGAAAGGTCAAGACATGGATGAATTAAACAGAGGAGGAGGAACTGAAAGAATAGAAGAGTCAGTGGAGGATAAAAATGCGTGAAAGGAAAGAGAGAGAAATTCAAATTGGGCAGCAGAGAGAGAAATAGGTGGACTGAGGAAAACAAGAATATCAGATGAATGAAGAATAAAGCAACTACAAAAATAAAAGAAGATGACGCAGGAAAGAATTGAAGGAAATGATAAACAAACAAAGGAGTGGAGGCCTGATAGAAGAAGAGTGGCAGGTAGATAATGAGTTTGAGCAGACGAGGTGTAAACGTCGGACAGGTGAACTCTGCAGGGATCAGAGGCCTTTGTTCATCGTAGTGTTAATTAACATCGTGTGTGATGTGCTGATAGCAATTTATCGTCTCCTCATCTGCGATTTGCTTCTTAGTGTTTGACATCCTTATGTGGCATTATTATTATTTGGTTTTTTTTATTTTCTAAATTTATATTGTAAGTCCAGTTTCCAGCGTACATCTTGTCCAGCTTGAAGTGAGCAGGATGAGGGGGCGCAGGAGAGTGTGGAGGGACGGCAGACCTGAGGCAAACAGAAGCTAGTGATGTTAGCAGCTAGATTATAACACATAAAACATGAATACGCTTATTAGGCTGCCGGGGAGTTCATTAACATGGCCGACATGACATCGAGCAGAGGCAAAAATATCTGTTAGACATGGTAATTGTTATCTTTTCTATTACTCAGACATTTGTGTTTATATTTCTTTATATTTGACTCTACTTTCATATTCCTATTTCTTATTGTAGTTGCACCCACACCGAGTTGACTGGTGCCTCATGTCCACAGCATCTCATTGTAATGTCGTGTGTTAATATGAGAAATAATGAACTTGGAACTTACTTGCCGGATAATGAGTTATAAGAGAAATAGATATTTTTGTCCATTTGTTGGATTGGAAAACAAATGAATAAGCCTCTAGCCATCGCATACAGTTCTTTTCTTCAGTTTGCCAGTGACTAACCATGTGACCATCGTTCATGGTCAGACTGAGCCTCAGTATAATCTGAGCAGTCAATAGACTCCCACTGTGGGTGATTCAGCTTTTCCTGCGTAACATGGCCTCTGGTCATCGCTGCATTCTCCTCTTTTATGAATCTGCGGACCGAGGCGAGCAGAGAGGAGCCGGAGGTTGAAGTGAAAGCACCGAGCGGCAGCCGGAGACGGCGCTCGCAGCCAGCGCACTTCCTGTGGACAGGAGGACACGTGAGGTGCACGTGTGCGGCTTGGACTTGGCATGCAGCCACGTAATCTCTGCCAACCCGCACATACGTGACTGTTGCATCATTCATCGTTTTGCAGAATGAATCAGGGCAGTGAATGGATTGACCTGGGGACTTTATCACGAGTTACTTATTAAACATATCAAATAATATATGAGACAAAGCAAAGGAGCTTCATTGTTGCTGTGTCCATATCCAGTGTGAACTGTCATTACTCCTCCCAAACACTATTTGGCGCTCTTGCACATTTCTTAGTCTCTTCTCAACTTGGTTCGTCTTTCTACTGAATTTGAAAAGATCAGCAGCAGTGTCCAGAAATACGATGCCATCAAGCGGGCCAATCACATCTCTTGAAGTCTATCGTGACTCTTCATCAATTGTGGTTCCACCAGGGGGCGCACTTCGTCTCAAAGAATTTCTCCATTCCGACGGTCCGATGTTTCTATGTCATCGTTCTGATCTCGATGGAATGCTGTGAAGACGGTGCAGCGAGGGAGACACCATGATGCGGGTTACTATGGGAACCTTGTTAGCTAAATGGTATTGTTGTTGCTACGGGAAATGGCCTTTTTATAGCAAGTGCAGCTAGATTGATTGATCCTGAATTTATCTGTTAATTCTAATGGGTTCAGAGGCTTCCACTAAATGTCCTCATTGATTGATGACATCAGTATGATGGTCATCAGATAAACTCTCGCTGCTCACGGAGAATATTTGTACATGTGAAGAATGATGTATTTCTGTGACATTGAACCTAGGACAGTGGAATATCCATAACAACCGCTCCCTCTCCCTCTCTCTCTCTCTCTCTCTCTCTCTCTCTCGGCTCTTCCCGTCTATTTGAGGAGTCGGTCTGAATAAATACTTTGACCCATTGACTCGACCCACACACACTTAGTACAACACGGCTCCACAAGCAGAGGCTTAATTCAATTTATCTGCTCTGAATTATTCATGAGGAATCACATCTCTGCAAACCATCTCCTGCATGTGTGCATGTGTGTGTGTGTAACACTACACGCTATTAGATATTTCCATTTTCAGTGTGTGTGTGTGGAAATATGTGTCTGAATATTTTGAGGAATCAAATCAAATAATGGTGCTCTCTTCTAGATTCCTCCCCTTATTTTCTATTCCACTTTTTCGGGAGTAACATTGATTAAGAATGTTTTCCGATTCAGGAAACAGGTTATAATGACAACTTCCACAGGATCATATGAATAAAAGTGTATTATTATTATTATTAACTAACCTTTTATGCACTGAAAACACTCACACTCACTCGTGTCATATCAAACATTTAATACTAAGTTTTGTAGATTCTGCTGTGAAATAATCGGCCTACGCTGTTTGTGTTTATCTGTAAACAGAAGGTGTTTACTAAATGTACCACATCTGTCGAGCTAAGGGACTTCATGAACCCAACTTCAATAAATTAAACCATTGTTTTCACTTAGTGTCCAAAAAAGAACCAGATGGAGATTTCTGAATACAGAGAATTCAGGTTTCTGGGTTAGTGTGTTTTGGCCGAGCCTCTGCTCGCGGACTGTTCTCTGGCCTGAGCAGCGCTTCGGGTTTTAATGCCTGTGTTACAGCAGATGCTGGGCAGCGGGGGGCTCTGACCGGGGTGTCTCCTTTGCAGAGATTGATACCGGCCATTTTGCAGCAGCTGCAGAAAGTGTGACCTGTGCTGCATCTGCATTGGGCTTATCCGTGTCGAGCCAGGCAGGTCAGTCCCACTAATGAAGCCATCCGGGCGGGTTTTCATATATCTGGACCACAGGAAGCGCCATGGAGCAGGGGTTTGTCCTTCACTGTCCTCTGCTGCTGCTTCTACCTTTCATCGCAGTAATGAAACCCATTCCAAGTATGAACACGTCGTCGTTGTGAAAATCTCGGAAAATTAATAACGTATGATATGACTGGATGTTTTGTCACAGATGGAAAGATTCGGGAATTGGTTTTTCATGGTTTCTGATGTGAATTGCGTCAGAGGAGGCATCTAAAAATAACATCACTCCCGGAGAGAACAAATGGATCTGTAAGTGGAGGACGTTGCGCGTTGTTCTTGACGTGTCACGGGAGCATTTCTCTGAGTCACGGGAACATTGGTGGAAAATATTCCGCTCTGTGACAGATGGAGATTGAAGTGACAGACACGACAAAGATGCTCTGCAAACCGTTGGGACGAGGGATCGTGACTCTGGGTCAAGATCAGCCGTGTTTGCCTGTGGGACGTGACCGGGGTCACGGCCTATGAGTGTGTGCACTGCTGACTGATGTATTGTTCTTATGACCAGGAGGTTCGACTGTCACCTCAAAGGTGGCGCTTGGTTTGATGATCAGCCCACAAGATGATGAGCCCACATATTTTCATTGATTCCCCAAAGAATATTAGAATAGAATTAAATAAAGAAAATAATGAGGAGAAAAATTCAGATGAAGTTTCAACCAAGTGTGAACACAGATTCAGTAAAATCAATACATTGATTCATGTTCATCACTCAATTCTAAATATTTGAACTCAATGAAAAAATAAGAGCATGATATGATTCAAAGAAAACGTAATTAACCGGTCCTGAACTCAGCAGATGATCAAATGCTGAAAATGCCGTTCACCTGATCTGTGGGAAACACAGGTTCAGTGAGGCTGTGCTAAGGTTGAATGTGTGTTTAGAACGAGCGCCATTTAAATTAAAGGGAGGCTAAGATAAGGTTAGGTTACGTGAGGGTTCGTCAAGTCTCAGGAGCCGTACTTAGCCTTCATTTTCTGGACGTGAGTACAATTCATTGTAATGAATGAATGTGTGTGTGTGTGTCTTTGTCTGTGTGTGTGTGTGTGTGTGTGTGTGTGAGAGTGAGTGTGTGGTGCTCTCTTTTTGAACCCACTTGATAAAATGAACTCTACAATGAGCCAGAGACCCGTCAGCCAACACTTTGATCAAAGTTTAGGCTATAACTATTTTACATTTATCGACGGCCTCTCCTCCTAATACTTCACCATACCCAAGTACGCAAGGTTGTGTGTGTGTGTGTGTGTGTGTGTGTGTGTGTGTGTGTGTGTGTGTGTGTGTGTGTGTGTGTGTGTGTGCGCGCGTTAGCGTGTGTGTGTGTGTGTGTGTGTGTGTGTGTGTGTGTGTGTGTGTGTGTGTGTGTGCGCGCGTTAGCCAAACGGGAGCATCCTCTTCGCCTCGCGGCGTCCGTTGACTATGGCGGAAAATATCGGTCTCACAAAAATAGCTGAGGTTTCAGAGTTTCTCCAGCTTCTGCACAGACAGACAGACAGACACACACAAACACACACACACACACACACACACACACACACACACACACACACACACACACACACACACACACTCTCTCTCTCACCCTTCACCATGTGAGCCCGGGGGGGGGCAAATGTGGAATAGTCTTATGTCATACAGTAAACAATTCTGCACTAAAAGGAAATCACAGGCACATGAAAGCGCAACAAAGCACACACATGTGAGAGGGGCTGAGGATGTTATCATCTCAGTAAAGTCTCCGTCCTCACGCTAACCACAGCTCCCACACCCTCAACCTCATTAAAAAAACACAGCTCATCATATCTGCGTCCTCCTCCCAAACACGACCTGGAGCAAACCGGGGCGTCAGGTGTACGAGACGTGTTTCATCCATCTGCGGCCGCGTCGGTGATTTTCCAGGCGCAGGAAACAAACTGACACGATAACTCGTGCCGACAGCAGCCGCATGTTACGCAAGGAAAGTGCTTCCTGTCTCTTTTCCACTTGGCTCCAATTAAGGGATGTCCGAGTACGTTCAGCCTCTCCAGCGCATCCCGTCTTTCTTTTTTTCTTTCATTTCCTAAAGTTTCTGCTGCACGGATAGGAAGTGTTTTCATTTTGCTGTTACAGATGCGTTCTTCAAATACAATGTGGATTGTCAGGAGAGCCTTCTCAAATTTCTTTTATTTTCTTATGCATCAGAAGATTTGTTCAGCAATGACCTAACAGTTTCACAGCCGTGTTAGTACTATCCTCCACTCAGACTCGGTAACGTTCAAGTCATAATCTGACATAGTCTGAAAGATGCTGTGTGATTCCTCCTTTTGAACAATTCATCAAAATATTTACCCTTAGTTTGTCGTACTTTGGTTGTTGCGTCCTATTTACTCACCAAAATAGAGGCAGAGAACTGGGAACATGGCAACATCACTCAAACAATCAAACGTGCGTAAATTGGCATTTTTACCAACAAAAAAACATAGGTGAATAGTCTTCCAATCAGTGAAGGAGTTCCACAGGGCTCTGTCATTGATCCGCTGTTATTCACTTTATGATTATGTCTGTTGATCTAGTACGGAGCAACTGAAAGATTTAAAGATGATTGTCCGGATATAGTTTACATGACAATTTCAAAACATTTCTTGAATATTTAGTATAAAACGAATTATGATGATAATTGATAATAGTAGTAATTATAATCGGTGGTGATGAAAGAGAAAACTGCAACATGAAAATTGTTTTTCAAAAACCTGGGAATTTTATGTTAAACACCCCTCTTGTAGAAATCTGTGTCACATCAAGATATTAAGTCCTGAATTATTCAACAAGGATTTCTGCATAATTGAAACAAGTAATATTTTGGTGGCCATGCATAATTAATACATGCTGTGTTTAACCAAAGATCCTAATTATGTGATGTACAAACAGCAGATGGCCACGGCAGCAGCAGCAGGACCTGCAGGGAATCTAACACGACTTTGATTCTCTGTCGTCCTGAGCTGCGACCACACTGAAGAAAACGTTCAGTCAGAGCTCAGCACATGAGGGGAAACACTACGGGAACGTTTCGTCTGAAACACAGGAAACAGAAAGAAAAGCAGCTGTAGAACTGTTAGACTTCTTGAAGTGAATACATTTTTTTATTGAGCAAACTTTAGTAGCATCAGAAATCAAAGCAAAAGAAGAATCAACATTGACGTTAACGTGCATTTCAGCTGCTTTAAAACGATGTTAATGTTAACGTTGACTTTGCAAATCTGCGAACATCTCCATGAAGCAGACAGTGTATGGACCCAATGCAATTTGAATTAGGCTGAATTCCTTTGAATCGGTTTTCATGAGGAACATGATGATTTATCTGCTGTTGATAAAGTGGTCAGACATTTTTGGAGCAAAGTCCAAAATTCCTTGAGTTAACTAGTTCCAAATGAAACCTGTTTGGCTGGTTTTTGAGATGATACATTTAATTTAGTGTCACTTGACAACAGGTGCCTTCTGATTGTAATGAAACGTTGTAGTTTCCATGTAGTGACCACCACTGTCTTCATTCAGGGTAAAGCTCCTCCCCTTCCCTGTTTTTGTGGCCCGCGTGAGCTTAAAGGCAAATGATTTTCTCAAAATCACATGTAAACAATTGAAACCAACACTTTTTCCATTCTCAGCTCTGATGTTGCTGAGTTTCTGCTTGTACGTAGTCTGTATTTTTTGGGAGGTTCACAGTACAGGAGTCTGTCAGTGCGCCGGCGCTGGTTTAGCTTCATTGCAGGAGAATGAATGTAGGTAAAGGAGCAGAGACAGAGGTGGAATGAAATGAACCAGAACCCTCTGTTATTAATTCACAGACAGACCCACTGGACTCAGTGTGGAGGAGGAATACTGAAGAATAAAGAAGCTCCAGCAGAACTAATGCGGCTGTGAAGCAGCTTTTATAGCCCCCTCCTCCATGTGACTCGTATTCATTAACCCCAGCTGTTGGGAAAAGAGCAGAATGTGTCGTGAATTAGCCGAGCGAAGGTCACGCGCTGACAGACAATAAAGATATCATCGCTGCGGTGTCAGGTGAGCCGGCCGCTGGGTGAATATAGATGAGAGGCGCTGTGTTAACAGGCTGATCCAAGGTGAACGCTTCGCCTCTTTTCAACAGACTAATCTGTCCTGGGCTGTTCACTGAAACCCGGAATCATGACCCACCAGAGCAGGAGGGACACGGGCTGAACCCTCGACACGAGCAGGATTTCAAACCTCCAGGAGTGCAGAGGTTCAGAGGTCAAAGGCACGATGTTCATTAATGTTGCCTCTGTGGCTGCAGGGTCGGCTCCATACGTCTGAATGTCTGCGCTGAGCTACGGCAGCAGAATGAAGATGAGCTGCTGCAGCTCAGCAAGATGTTTTATCCAATCGTTGGACTCCAATGACTATTGTGTTAGGGTTAGGGTCGGCCCAGCTGTCCGTCAAGAAGCCACGCCCCCAAATATGCGCAATTTCAAACGTCGATAAAATAAAAAGAAGCTGAGTCAGAAAAAAAATTCACTCCCCGTACAGTTGTCATGGTAACACATGTGACTGATTGAGACCAGAACCAAAGTTTGTACCAGACTTTAAACATGTTTCATTCACCTCTGAAATTTTAACATGGGAGTCTATGGGGATTTGCTCCCCTCTGCAGTCAGCCCCCAGTGGTTACCCTAAGAACTGCAGGTTTTTTCACTTGGTTATTTGGAGATAGAGGGTTAGATAAACCTAACCACAGCTTTTTGAGTATTTATACGCTGTATCATTGCTAGATACCGAGCTAAAGACAGGGCAGACACTTCACACCCAAATAGTGTACAACACTCAGAAGTACATGGAGAAATGTGTAGAATATAAAATAGTACCTCTGTGCTGCATAGTCTTCAGATGATGTCCCAGCATTGGTTTATGATAGTGTCTGGAGTCAGTGTTCAGCCGCCTCGGCTGCGTCACACAGCTGGAATGAATCCTGAGAATAATAAAGGAGGGAAGTTATTGTCCGACTCTCACCTTGAATAAACATTATTCTGATCCTCAGGCGTAAATATACCAGCAGCTCTGATAAGCACGACTTTGAAAAGAAAAATGACAGTCATTTGCATTTATTGGACCATTATTTGACAATGTGTGGAAATGGTGTGTCTGTGTGTGTGTGTGTGTGTGTGTGTGTGTGTGTGTCTGTGTGTGTGTGTCTGTCTGTGTGTGTTTTGTATCTGCATTGGCACAGACGTTGAAATGTATTCTCTGTGTGCCAGCAGTCATCAAAACACAATTCAGCAGACGGGCCACGCTTCCATTGATACTGCTTTTTTTCTTTGGGTGGAAACAGGAGCTGTCAGCCGTGTGTGTGTGTGTGTCTGTGTGTGTGTGTGTGTGTGTGTGTGTGTGTGTGTGTCAGGTGTGTGTGTCAGGTGTGTGAGCGTTTGAAGACATTTCTAAATATAATTTCACAGACTTGCCAATTGTTCCTGCCATTCAAAGAAATGAGGTAAGACTCAGCTCTGCATCAGTGAGTGTGTGTGTGTGTGTGTGTGAGAGAGAGAGAGAGAGAGAGAGAGAGAGAGAGAGAGAGGGAGAGAGAGAGAGAGAGAACCGACAATGAAATACATCACGTGTATCACCTTTGTAGTGGCCTTTTCTTTTGCTTCATCCAAGCGTTTGGGCCCTGGGCTGTGGTCCAAGATGGAAACACAGCACACACACACACACACACACACACACACACACACACACACACACACACACACACACACACACACACACACACACACACACACACACACACAGACACACACACACACATGCACACACACAACCATATGTGAGGGCACAAACACTTGCTGAAATAAAATACCTGTCTTCCTCTTAAAGGTGCAGTGTGAAGGGTGTCGTGACATCGACGGCTGAAGTTTACAGTTGAATCTGAATTCCACCTCTCTTCCAAACATGTAGGAGAACCTCTGTCAGCCTTCAGTTCCCTCCAGGTGTTACTACTACAGGTGTTCTACAGGGCTACTGTAAAAACATGGTGGTGCAACACGGCGCCCTCTAGGGGAGAGGAGCTGCTCCTGACATAAATATGAAGAGCTCTTTTTTTACAACTCATTCATTCAGCTGGTTATACACAAATACAACAGTATATTTATTTCGGTCCCATGACAAAAATGACCGAAATCGTACACACTGCACCTTTAATCTCGTTGAGGGTTCAAATACATGTTTGAGATGCGTGTTTAGAAACACATGCACAGCGCACAGTATGCAGCAGCGTGACGTTACTCATGTAAACAGCCTCATAAAGGCATGTATGGGTGTGTGGAGGCTGGGCCGCGGCCCGTGTGCTGATGCTGCCTGTGATCTCTCCTCTGAGCCGGGATGCTGCAGCAGTCTGAGGCTGACGGCTCGGAGATTTAACGCTCGCTGCTGCACTCAGCTGCCTGCACAGGATTTTCTAATTAGAGTTGGCGACTTGGCTTCGGCTTTGCCTCGCAATAAATCACAGAGCCTCTTAGGTGCATTCCCTCCAGCCCTGCTCAGTGGCATTTCACTATCAGCACGCTGATTGAGTTCCCCTGATATTTCCCCGTCCAGGAGAAAGAAAGGAGGAAAATGGAAACGTGTATGTGAGTGTGTGACTGATGTTCAGCAACACAACGCTCAGACATATTTAAAGGCTTATTTGAAGAAAGTGTGAAGGCGCCTCACAAAGGAAATGTGTGTCATTCAACGAGGACATTTTCAGCGAGATGCGGCGGCGCCTGTGATAACTCATGAAATATAAAGCGATACAAGTGGCAGCTTTATTGTTCCTTTATTTTGCTTGAGTCAGGATTCTGCAAATTTAATTCCCTTAACGTCTCTTTGCAAAGATTCAGAGGCCAATGTTTATTCGTGTTTTCCATTTTTCTCTGCGCTGCAGGATGAAGAGTTGGTTCTTTGCATAATGAATCTGACTCAAGCTCTTAAAGGGGCAGCGTGTACGATTTTGATCATGTTTGTCACATCTAAAAATATTATATTATTTTAATTATTATACATCGTATTGAATATTATACATACAGGATACATGCGATGTTGTTTACCTTCATGGTGTGTCGTTAGAGCAGTGGCAGATGAAGCTAAGAGTACAACAGGTCTGGTGTCTTGTGTAAATGATATAACAGAGCATGTTTTTCTCTCTGACTCATATGTATTCACAAACCGCTGCTGCAGGATGAAAGTGTGGGAGCCTCGTTCAGAGGTGAAGCTAAAGTTCAGCGGAGCTGCAGAGGAAATATTCCGAGATGGTGACGGACCGGAGAGTCCACACGCTGACAATCAGCTGCAGCCATCCATTTAGCATTCATGTCATTACAGGAGTGCCTGAGTCATCAGCAGAGTACACACACTCCAGTGAGTGTGTGTGTGTGTGTGTGTGTGTGTGTGTGTGTGTGTGTGTGTGTGTGTGTGTGTGTGTGTGTGTGTGTGTGTGTGTGTGTGTGTGTGTGTGAGTGTTTGTGTGTGTGTGTGTGTGTGTGTGTGTGTGAAGGCTGATAAAAGCTCCATCCCTCTCCCACCACACTTCACTTATCTTCACAAAGACATTGTAAGTGCAGTGCAATCGTGTCACCATCAGGCCGAGTAAATTACTTCTGAACGTGGTCATTTTTCAGTTACGCTGATATTTGGCAGCCGGCTGCTCGCTCTGCATCGCGGCCTCGTCTGCAGTGAAGCTGCGCTCTGCACTGCACTGCTCTGAATTGCACTGTATTGTACAGCACTGCTCTGTATTGTACAGCACTGCTCTGTATTGTACAGCACTGCTCTGTATTGTACAGCACTGCTCTGTATTGTACTGTATTGTACAGCACTGCGCTGCACTGCACTGCACTGTATTGTACTGTATTGTACAGCACTGCGCTGCTCTGAATTGCACTGTATTGTACAGCACTGCGCTGCTCTGTATTGTACTGTATTGTACAGCACTGCACTGCACTGCACTCATGTAGCATACAAACAATCAGTCATGTGATTCCACGTGGACCAAAAATATTTTTCCTCTCAGTTG
>JAFBJT010109610.1:48722-61222 GCA_016785325.1 Chascanopsetta lugubris
TCTCAGGGGGTGTGTGTGTGTGTGTGTGTGTGTGTGTGTGTGTGTGTGTGTGTGTGTGTGTGTGTGTGTGTGTGTGTGTGAAGCATGTTTCTGTTGTTATGACTGTGAGTACTTGACTCTCTATGAGGCAGGGGATTTATGCAATGTGGGATCCTGAGCCAGTGTTGTTCTCTTTCCAGGGGGAGGGGCCACATAAGAAAAAAACGTTGTTATTGTTATCATTCAAGGAAATTATTGAAAACATCGTATGGGCTATTTATTTCTGTATTATCTATATCGTCTTTATTTCAGTAACAACCTACTCCAAACACCATCTTATCAAGAAACTCCAATATGAAAACAACGTAACTTTATAATCAGTAATTATCACATTTGTCTGGAACACAATTCACATGTTGTTTTCAAATATAATTTTGAGTTTTGTTTTGTCGACAATTTCAATTCATTTGAATAAATACAAGCAGTTCCCTTATGCTAAAAAATACAGAATAACACTCATTTAAAAAACAAATTAGACTATAAACAAATGGGTGTGCTTTATTAAAGTGGGACCTTTATTCTGAAAGGCTAAGACAGGGGCGGGGCGGGGGGTGCAGTTGTGTACTGTATGGATGCAGGTGAGCTTGATTGGGCTCCATCCTCGCATCTAAACATCAAAAATGACAGAATCACAGTAAAACAGTAAACAGAAGCATTTCAAAATAAAAGCATATCTTGGCACATTTTTTCTAGTTTCATGTCTAAGACAGGGCCACAGTGAACAACAGCGCTGCCCTCTCAGAGAAGCCATGATACAAAAGCAAAGTGGGCTGGAAAAGTGGGACTTTTATTTTGAAAGATAAAAAAATCAACGAACTGAGAGGCTGTGAACGCAGGGTATACATCTATGCTTGATTGGGCTCCAATCGCACATAAACATCAAGCATAAGCATCACACAAACAGGAAACTAAAGCATTTCAAAATAAAAGCATATTTTCTCACCTCATCTGTAAACCAGTGCAGCTTGTACTCGCCACATTTGGGCCCACGGGTCGTATGTTTGACCCTGCTGTTCTAAAGCCTCTCAGAGCAGCCATTATGATGATCAAATCCAATTCAACGCCTGATGTTGAAAGTCTTTAGAAACTTGCTTCATGAAACCTCATAAATCCCTCCTCCTTTCTCCCGCCATCGCCTTCTAATCCCCCCTCCATAATCCGTCAGAGGCCGGCACTCGCCGCTGCCGCCGCCCCCTGCCTGGCCCCGGTGTAAAGTGGAGATGTTATTGTTAATTAAATCATTCATTTGGTTCAGATTAATTAGCGTCACACCACTTTTAAGCCCCAGCCGTGGCTAATCAGATTAGCGGAAGGGGGGGGGTGGCGAGGCGGGTGACGAGGCGGGCAGATGGATGGACACGGGAGGAGCTTTGAAGTCCAGGCCGCCGCCGTATGTCTGCTGAGGGGGGAGGAGGAAGAGGAGGAGGGGGAGGGCTGTTGTTGTTACCTTCCACTTTTCAAATCTGTTAAACGGGCGTGAAGACAAACAAACCTGCGCCTGCAGGTTTCGGGGCGAGATAATTGCGACACAGATTAACAAACAAAACAAAAATCAAAGGAAGTCACCAGCTCTCGTTAGCATGTGACTTCCTCTCCTCTGTTTGTTTCGCTGATTCGTACGTCGGTTGAGGTCGCGTTTCATCTTTCTAATTTCCACTAAACTCCTCCCCCCCTCCCTCTACTTCTTCTTCTCATTCTGGCGGCTTCCTGTGATTCCCTCGGCCTCGCGGGGCCTTGATCAGCGGCTTCAAATTCATAACAATTCCTGTAGCAGTTTTGTTAACAAGCGCACTCTAAAAAAAAAAAAGAAGAAAATTCACCCTCCCCCCTTGATGGTTTTCTTTCATCTCCCACTCTCTCTCACTTCTCAGGTGTTTTACCATGATTTATAAATGTATTTATTTATTTTATTCCACTTTTAATGACTTTTTCCACTTCGGCAGAGTCGGAACGGTTCCACTCCCAAATAGTTATCAATTCCCTTTTGGTCTAAGAAGACATTACCTGTTGAATTAATTTGTGTAATATCCATTTAGGTCGAGCGTTCATGTTATTTGACTTTATTTATCTGCGGAGCTCCTCCCTCCTGGTTGTGGCCTCACGGTGGTTTCAGGTGATTACCATTCATTTATGCTGCTCCTTCGCTCACAGGCCCACAGGAGAATTGTTTTTTTATTTTGTTTTTGTTTTTGTTTTGTTTTTCAATTAACAACTTGAAAAACTTTGTGTTCATCAGAAATGAGAATTCCCCTAAAAGGGTCTGCAAGCATTTCAATAAGACAGTTAAGGTTCAGCCTGCCCTTAAGTGGGTTTTTGCCAGATTGTGATCCCGCTGTCACCTCTGCGCCCTCTAGTGGTTTGCCAGTGTAACTGCAGAGTGACTGTAACTCAAGATGGACGTAGCATCCGTGATGTCACCCGTAGGTTTCTGCAGAGTCCACATGAGGCTTGTATTGGGTGGTTCAATCGTCACTATATTGCTGGTGCCTAACTCCTCCTACTTCCTGGTTCATCCAAAAGTGTGCAAAGAGGCGCAGCACAGGTAGAGCAGGTTTGGGCCCATGGTGCTGTCGCAGCATCCACAGAAGGTCAGCCCAGGTGTCACTCCAGAGGCCACGCCCCTTAATTATACACAATAATAACATGAGAGTCTATGGGGATTGACTCAATTTTGGAGGCAGCCTCTAGTGGCCACCCTGTGAACTGCATGTGTTTTTCCATTTCCGCATTGGACTCATCTGTCAGCCCTGCAAGTCGCTGCAAAAAAGCAAATCTAAAGTTCCTCTCTCCCCCCCCCCCCCCCCCCCCCCCCCTCTCTTTCTTCCTCTCCTAGCTCACCTGTACAAGTGCAGAGCGCTGCGGGACAGCTGTGGCATGTGCCTGAAGGCCGACCCCAGGTTCGAGTGTGGCTGGTGCGTGGTGGACAGGAAGTGCTCCCTGAGGCAGGAGTGTAACGGCGGAGGAAGCTCCCACCTCCTGCTGCAGCAGGCTGAGGGTGGAGGGTGGATGCACGCCTCCTCCGGGAACAGCCGATGCACCCACCCAAAGATCACCAAGGTGGGACCATTATTGTGTGTGTGTGTGTGTGTGTGTGTGTGTGTGTGTGTGTGTGTGTGTGTGTGTGTGTGTGTGTGTGTGTGTGTGTGTGTGTGTGTGTGTGCGCAGAGGGTATACATGGTTTTAGCATTGATTTGGGTCCTGTGTTTGCAGGGTCACATATTCTCTAATGTGTTTGCATGTGAAGTTGAATGTCATTCATTAGTCGTACGTGTCAGAATGACTCTAAGTTCAGTCTGTTTGCAAGACTTGAATGCAAATAAGAAGTTTAATTAAAGTAAGTCCCATAGGCATTCAGACAAACTGAAAGTACAAAAATGCAAACATTCCCCAAAATATGAGCCCCACTCATTATTATTATTATTATTATTATTATTATTATTATTATTATTATTATTATTATTATTATTGTTATTATATTGATCATAACAGTTAAAATAACGATGATACAATAAAATGAGATGCATTAAAAAGTTAAAATGAAAATAAAATAATAAAAATAAAAATATATTCATATTATATACAATTCGAATATGCTTTGTGCCTTTGCGATTTCTGCAAAATCAATAACAGTCTAAAATGTCAAGATACATAACATAACGTCACTGTTGCATCTTGCTCCTGTGTGTATTTGAAGTCGAGGACCTGGAACCACCGTTGATATTCACCGTCAGCATCACCTACAAAGAAACTCCTCTGATCACAACCCCTCCGGTTTCACACTTCTAGAATCACCTGCGAAATAAAGCCGCGCACCTTCTTTGAGCGCAGCGTTACAATCTCGTCAGCAGTGTAAATGTCGCCTGCAGTGATCTGATACACGTAAACCTTGATAGACCGTTGCGTCAGCCCTCTGTGTTGGAGCCCCCTTGGTCACGAAAGCTCCAACTGTCCTGGAATGAGAACCAAAGTAGCTCTTTTTGAGTGTGTTACTGTTCAAACACAAACACACACAGACACACACACACACAGACACACACACACACACACACACACACACACACACACACACACACACGCTTCCCACTGGCACAGAGATGGTCTTATTACGCACTGTTACGTCAAACTAGTGCTACACACACACAGGCATGTGAGGGTTTGTTTGATTTTGCTATTGCTGTGTGTGTGTGTGTGTGTGTGTGTGTGTGTGTGTGTGTGTGTGTGTGCGCGCGTGTGTGCGTGTGCATATGTGTATGTCATAGACTGGACATAGTGTCTGTGATGTCAACCATAGGTTTCTGCAGAGTGCTTATGAAGCTAGTAGTGGGCGGTTGACTCGTTGCCCTCTTGCCGATGTCTAACTCCTCCCACTTCCTGGTTCATCCAAACATGGGCAAAGAGGCGGAGCACAGGTAGAGCTGGGGTGGGCACTGTCGCGGAATCCACAGGTAGTGGCAGGTCAGCCCAGGTGCCACTCAAGAAGCGACGCCCTTAATTATGCACAATGTTAAACCTCATTTGAATAGAAATAAAGAAGTTCGAAAACAGTTTTGAGACCAAAACTGTGGTTTGAACTAGGCTTCAAACATGTTTCATTCACCTCTAAAGTTGCTCATTTTAACATGGGAGTCTATGGGGATTGACTCACTTTTGGATGCAGCCCCATGTGGTCACCCTGTGAACTCTACGTTTTTCATTTCGGTAAGGTTAAAAAATCCTAATAATAATAAAAATAATGACAATAATAATGATGATGATGATGATAACAACAACAACAACAACAACAACAACAACAACAACAACAACAACAATAATACAATCTCCAAACACCCAGAATCCACTCTTATATTCCCACTTCAATATCACCAGCTTCCTCAGACATAATATTTAGTTTTATGGATTATTTGTTGGAGCTGACGTTCCCAAGACAGAACAGAGGAACCACTGCAAATTGATTTTCCCGTACTTTACTTCGAAAGTCTTCAGAGTTTTTCCTCAAACTCTTGTCTGACCACATAAACAACTTTCCCAGTGGCTTAGCAGCTGACACACACACACACACACACACACACACACACACACACACACACACACACACACACACACACACACACACACACACATGCAACACACTCTGTACAACTGCGAGGAAACCGCTGCTGCACTATTGATGATTTGATGTGGCTGCAGTGTGGTCAGGTCTGCAGTATAGAGGCCGCGGCTCCGCAGAGAGACGCCACAGTGTTTGACTTACTCTGAAATCCCGGTCTGTGGTATTTGAGAGAAGAGGCCACACATTGGCTCTTTGGGCTCCTATAGATTATACTGCAACGCCAAAGTTGCTCTTTATCTGGAAATGAAGAAACATTTGCGGGATCACATTATTGTTGTTGTCTATTAATTTTGTTTTTTACAAAAGCTTCAGTCGTGATTTAAGATAATTATTTTTAACATGTCAAGTCAAGAATGAAAGGAAAGAAAGTCTTAAGTAAAATTAATTCTTTTTTTTTCCCTTTTGACCAAAAAATAATTAAATCAGAAGGAAGAAATATTGAATTTGGATGTTTTTAAAGGTGCAGTGTGTAAGATTTCAGTCACCTTTGTCACTAAAAATATTTCAAGACAATTAAATATGGACATTTTAATTGAATTATAATCACCTAAATCATTTAGTTTTATCCATTCCCCCTTAAATGAGCCCATTAATGTATACTTACATGAGGAGCGGGTCCACTCTATGGGGGCCGCCCATACAGAGTATTTACATACTAAACATCGATTGCGCTTTAATGACAACTGAGGGCTACCGTAGGTTTTCCTGCATGCTCTAATGGGAAGGGTTAGGTGATATATAATATGCAACTTCACCACTAGATGTGATAACCTATAGTGTAAACAACAACAACTCCAAATGACATTTTATTCACAGAATATAATGTTGACAGCAAAACAACATGCAGAATAGATTCTAAGAACGATGCCCTCTTATGGAGTTTGGTTGCCCGAACAGTTTGATCACCTCACAGTATTGTAAATGACCCCTTGTGGACATTGATATGTAATAGCAGCGACTTTTCTTGAAAATGTGTAGTTTTAATATCTTCTCTGTGCTTTCTGTAAACGTTTCATTGTCATCCAGGGGACTATATTGGACTCTCTGGTGGGCCAGTCTTGGCCCATGGGCCTGTGTTTTGACACCTCTGCTGTAGAGCAACAGACTTCACAATGAAAGGAACATCTATAATTTAACTTCTCTCTCAATTTGGAAAAATATGTGTTCTTGGGTCTTACAAAAAAATATTCTTCCTCTCATTTTGCCCCTTCATCCATATCCCTCATAGTCCTAAGTGTTGTCCAATGGGGTCAGCACAGCCACATATTAGTGTCAGTGATTGAGGGATAAAGAATCAAATGCTCTCGTCAAACAAAACAATGCAGTGTTGTAACGAAGTCGGCGTCCAATGGCACATTGTGGTCAGTGCTTCCAGGCTTCTCTGGTTGGAGGCTACAAGTATCTGGCAGGGAACCACCGGGTGTTTCACTCACAAGCATTTGGGAGCCCCATGTGTTGCGACAAGTCCTAAACCAGTTCGCTTGCTCATGCTGAACACTGATATCTGTTGTCCTCTTTGTAGTCGCATCCTAAGGCGTGTTAGTTATTGCTATCAGATCTCTACCCATTTCCAGCTCTGGGGTGTTTGGACTTCCCAGGGGACTGGATGCAGCGAGTCCAAAGCTGCTCCAGGTCCAATTTCCACACTGTGGCATCTGCCTGCATACCCACAGACCCAGCGAGCGTCAGTTATCTTGTTATGCAGAGCCACACTTTTGTAATTCCAAGAGTGAGTGAGGTTGGAATCTAGAAGGGACATTAGAATGTACACAAATGTTACATTCTTTCATGCATAGCAGTGAGGAGGTATGTTGGTCTGGCTCCACCGTGCATACCGCAGAGATCGGGTTTCAGAGGCATAGCATTGAGATTATAGTGTGGTTGATTGGAAGCCATGTTATTGCTGACTTAAGTCTTCTTGTTCCATGGAGAATGAGTGGAATCCGCAGCCCCCACTCAGTCTTGGTTAGCACCATTTCGACCAGATTGTAAATCTTCTTCTTCAAGTTGGAGAGGTATCCAGTTCTTCTCTGAGGGAAGTATTAGAAAGTGATGCTTGTGCGGGGAATGTGTCTCTAAACCTCACCTATCATTTCACAAATGTAGATGAGGAGCAACAGATGGCGCCACCACAGGCACCAAGACTGGTTTGGCTGTGCGCAGGAAAGTGGCTTTTAATGTCATCCACTGTTAAAGTTGCTGTTTGATTTGCATGTAGGATTTCCAATTCTGAGATCTAGTCAGTGCTCATGCCACGTTAATAAAGCTGCAAAGCTGCAGGTGCTTCAGTTCACGCAAACACATGCACATGTCGGTCATTGTGGGACATATGAATCACTGTCTTCATTTATTTCATTTAACTGGGGCGATGTAGCACAGTGGTAGAGCATGTGCTTTGCATGCATGAGGGTTGTGGGTTCAATTCCCACTCTCAGATGTATGTCATTTTGGATAAAAAACATCTACTTGATGGGATTGTAGATGGACACTCTTGTTGGGTGTGTTATCTTAAATGAGACATTGTTGTGAGTGGCTGAAGGATCTGGTATGTTTAGTGCCCCCATTTGCATTATATATCTATATGTGTTTACATGGACACCACTATATTATAAGCTATAGTAGCCTTTATTTATCATAATTAATACTTGACCAGTTTGGGCCACTATAAATCAATTAACATCTCCATTGTCATTGTACACGTGGATATTTGAAAATGCAATCCTTTGAATGCTTAGTTGATAAATAATGTATCATGAATAAATACATGCAGTATACACAATAGAGTGAGTGAGGAAATAAGTTAATTGTATTTCTTTTAAAAATGTTGAAATATTAACTCTAAAATTCACATTAATTTCTGTTCACCTTAACTCTTACACACTGTACCTTAAATCATTCCATGACCATAGTGTCCATTGTCTGTCTTAATTGCATCAGTGACCCATTGGTGATTTAGCATAAGAGACAAAGACATACCAGTGTGAGCTGAACTTTGAACAATATTGAACAATAATAAATAGATGAGTATTTGTTTTGGTGGGAATCGAACATATGACATGACATATACCGATGTATAAATTGAAGATTGTTGCAGAAATGTTTTTTTAATTTATTTTTTTCCCAGAATGTCAATAGTCAACGTATGGGTGTCTGTGGAATGTAAAGGCTGTAAAGGAATTCGAATAAAGGCAAAAAGTGATGCCACTGTCAATGGACATGTGGTGTCACTTAAAACTCTCACTGTTCCACATAAGAATCCAACTGCAGGAAAGTTCTAATGCCAGGAACAAGCAGATAATGTTCCCTCAAGCCTGTGGCGACTGTGATTATGTGCAGTGTGACAGTATACAGGGCTTTAACCCCGCCCCCTCCCCACAGTAATGCTGGTAATTACCTCTAACAGTGCCCCTCTCTCACTTCTTCTGTTGCCGGCCTGTCTGCGGCTCTGTCACTGTTTACATGCCAGGGCCTCGGTGGCCGTCGCTGATACAGCGGTTCTGTGGTGATGGGGCCTCATTCCTCTAAAGTCCCATTTCCACACCCTGACGTCTGTTGTGCATATCGGACCCGAGAGTTTAATGGTGACTCCGTCCGGCCAGTGTTCTGAAGTTGTTGTGTTTTGAGGGTCCAAAGTGTCCCTCCAGTTGTGGTTTTGTAGCATTTCATACATTATGATTACATTTAGATTCAATTCCTCTTAAACCTATGACACACTGACAATGTGTCGTGACAATGCTTTTGTGCCAAGAGCTGCAGATAAAGTTGCGCCATTGTGTTCTCTGTATACCCGCACAAGGCTGCCAAGATGTGGCCTGTGTGGCAATCTGTCGCTCTGGTACTTCCTGGAAAGATGAGGATTAGATTGTTAAAAAAAAAACAAAAAAAACAGTATCCTGATTTTGAGAAGATTGAGTGAAAATATCAACATATGGAATATGTTTCCCTTTCTGTATTTTTATCAGCGCTTAAGGGCATAAAGAGGTCTATAGAATTCATTGAATACTTCTGCTTTTGAAGATGTGGTTTTACATTTCTTTCTTATTTTCGAATAATTGATCAAAACATGCTCATCATATGATCACTATCATATAATTTTTTTCCCACATTTTTTGAAATCTTAAACAAAATTGTCTGAAGTCATCCATTGTCTGCGGCCCTTCCACGACTACTGAATTTCCCCTGATAGAGCTAAAATTCAAAACTCAAGCCATATTTGTTGCTGAAAGTTGATTGAGTTCCAAAACAGTTGAATTACCTGGTTCCCAGACCACTTATTGCAACATGTAATGAAAATACACAATAAAGATAGATAAAAGCCATAGACACATTTTTTAAAATATGACTTAAAAGGCGTGTTGCTGGCCCAAAACACTGAGAACACCTAGCGGCCGCAGACTGTGATAGTGTGCTTTCATAGTTTGCTAATAGCGATGCTACGAGATGCTAGGCCTGCAACTTGGCACTTCATATGCACACTTCACTGATGAAGACCTGTAGGCCGAACATATCCATTGATTCATTGCAATCTATTCGCCCAAAGCAGGATATTTAGTGATGGGGTCCGACTCATTGACAATAAATGGAATTTTCTTTTGGAGAGACTTAGTGCAAATTCTAGTCTCTAGCTTTGATAAGACGACTGATGGGAGGGGAAGTCTACTCTTGTTCGGATTCTCCAGGATTGCCAACCCTACCTTTAAGGTCAAGCGTCATGTAATCATGTTTTATACTTTGGCCTCGAGGCTGTTGTTCCAGCAGCAGGGTAAATAAACGTAGGTTCTAATTTCTGCAGACTCCATGTAATGGTGTAGGATTAAATCTCATCTGTGTCACCCAAACTAACCAACACCATTGAAATCCCCATTTGTTATGGTCTGTTGTTTGTTACCTCCATTTCCACACTGAGCTGTCTGCTCAGCCGAGCACTGCAGGAGAACAGGGCAATGGGCAGATTATACATAATTACCTCGTGATGCTTGTTAGGGATTAGGTTATAGAGTGTGTGTGTGTGTGTGTGTGTGTGTGCGCGGGCGTGCCAGTGTATGACAGCCACCGTCCATCAGTCACCATATTTGTTTTGTCACGGCGCACCTGTCCTCGTTACGCGCCATAATCTGGCTAGATAAATCACATTATGGGTCGGTGGCGTGACCGCGCATCATGCCGTCGTAGCCCCCCCCCCCCCAAAGCCGAGTAATAAGTTTCAATTAAAGTGTGGAGATGATACTGCTTTGGTTCTGCTTGTTGTTGTTCTGCCCTCTCTTCATCTCATTTTCAGTGTTTGTCGAAGGAATGCAGGTGATTTTGACTTGAACTACCTAAAATGGTCAATTCCATATATGGTGTTTTCCAACAATGCCATGTTATGCGGCAGTTTTCACTCCTTAAATCAGTGGTGCTCAACGGGTCTGGCTTCAAGACCCACTCATATAAATTTGCAGCTACAGAAAATGCTAAATGTTTAATCCTATACAAAAATGACCACTAGGTGGCGATAATGTGGACCCACCAGTTAAAAATCACTGCTTTAAACAACTGATATAGTGTGTGTAATATATTTATGAACGTATATATATATATATATATATATATATATATATATATATTAATTCTATGGTTTCTTAATCCAGTTGTTCCCAGAGACAGGGCCGCGCCAAGGGGGGACCAGGGTGACCATCCTGGGGGAGAACCTGGGCCTCCAGTTCCGGGACATCCAGATGGGCGTCAGGTTGGGCAAGGTGCCCTGTGTGCCCATCGAGGAGGAGTACGTGAGTGCAGAGAGGTGAGTGTAGTTGAACGTACTCAAATCTCGAAAAATCAAATCGCAGGAAACAGACGTGAGACTTTACGATTTTTTTTTCTTTCTTATTTCCTTAAATCTCATCATCGCTCGTCGTCCTCCATTACTCCCTCCACATATGCTCATCCCTTTATTTCT
Source organism: Chascanopsetta lugubris (assembly GCA_016785325.1). Lineage (NCBI taxonomy): Eukaryota > Metazoa > Chordata > Actinopteri > Pleuronectiformes > Bothidae > Chascanopsetta > Chascanopsetta lugubris. Next base: position 59,810 of record JAFBJT010109610.1, read on the forward strand.
CCTCATCTCCTCCATCCTGACATTTACTTCACCGCCGGCTTGGACATGGCTGAGGAATTGAGTTCATGCAGATCAAACAATCCCCCTGTAGTGCAGTTAGCGGGGAAACCATGCGTGTTGAGATGGAGGGCATCGCCATTCAAATATTACGCACACGCGGGTTATTCGCCGCGTTATTACCTCGACACCTCTGCGCACCTCGCTTCAAACCTGGCAGACGTCTTTGAGCTCTTCCTCTTTATTCTCTTACCTCTCTGAATGCCTATTGAAACACATATTTCCATGTGTTGCAGCAGGGGTGCCCACTATTTTTCACCCCAACAATCTTCAAAGTATTGAGTGTGTGTGTGTGTGTGTGTGTGTGTGTGTGTGTGTGTGTGTGTGTGTGTGTGTGTGTGTGTGTGTGTGTGTGTGTGTGTGTCTCTCTCTCTCTCTCTCTCTCTGTCTCTGTCTCTGTCACTCCTGCTCTCTCTCTCGCCCGTGGTAACGCGTGACGGGCGTTGGTTGATACCGGTTGCCGGTAATTTGTTGACGGGGTGGGGGGTGGATCGCCGTTCGCAGTCGACCGGCACTGCCCTTGCGATCGACTGGTCGACTGGTCGGCAGTGATCGACGTACTGGCCGCCCCTGTGTTACAGTGTTGTTTTCCCCCCTTTTCTCACTTTGGTTAATGAGCAAGGCATCAGTGCCATGTTGAATTATATGAATGTAAATCATAGTTCCACACAAATCGTTCACATTTTGAACAACTTTCTCCTTACATTTCAAAATGTATTCCATACTTTGTCGTATCGGGAAGAATAAATCTTCCAGAAGTTCTAAACCACATCCTGACCTCCCACTCTCTCTCTCTCAACCCTCGCGCCACAGAATCGTGTGTCTGCTGAACGACGCCACGGGCTACAGGGTCCAAGAGGCCCAGGTGGAGGTGTGTGTGAGAGACTGTGTCAACGACTACAGGGCGCTGTCTCCCAGGCCATTCACCTTCGTGGTAAGAACCCAGCCACCTCCAGGAACCCTGGAGTAGTGATTTTCAAAACAAAATTTGTGTTTATCTCCTCTTATCTTTTGTCTAGACTCCGTACTTCACTCGCATCCAGCCGTCTCAGGGGCCCATCTCCGGAGGGACCCGGGTCACCATCGAGGGGAGCAACTTGAACGCGGGCAGCTACGTGTCTGTCAGCATAGGACCGCAGCCCTGCTTCTTTAAAAAGTAAAGTTCTTTTCCTCTGTTTAGACTGACTATTAAAGGTAGAGTGTGTAGGATTAGGTGACCTCTAGAGGTGAAGTTGCGTGCTGTATCCATATATGTAATATATGTATTCAGATGCTTATAAATTCATGAAAATGTCAGTTTGTAATTATTTTAGTAATATTCATAGAAATGGAAAAAAAAGTCCAAAATATCACACA